>RQJG01051973.1:0-49804 GCA_009756435.1 Chionodraco myersi
CCAAACCCCGGGCAGTGACTGTGGTGTCTTCAGACTGATGGTCAATTCCTCTCTTGACACTTTAAGGGGTTTTGTTAATTGTTGAAACTCATAACTGAACAGATCTTTATCTTTCACAGTATGCAGTGAACTTCAGATGCTCCACTTCGGTTTACCGAGGTCAGTACTTCTCCTCTGAGTCAGTACTTCAGGGGGAAGAGGGGGCTAACATTGAGCAGACAAATGATGAGGTTCCATTCATTTTCTACTTTATTACGTTACTGTTATATTGATTTTGTTTCTTTTAGCGGGACATAGCACCGATCCGGAAATGGTGGTGCATTATGCTGATGGAACGGTACCAGATGGAAGGGTAAATCGTACCTTTTAAATGTTACTTTATCGACAACAGTTTCACATTTTCATCCTGATATGATGTGATTTCTATAGCCACGGACAGAGGTTTTCTTACTGGACCAATGAGGCCGGAGATCTGGAGCCAGAGTACAGGGTCCCAGAGAAGCAGAAGACAGAACATGAGGTGAGCATGAGGCCGAGAGGCACACTCCTGTTTAGTGCTGCGTACCGGTACGCCGAACCGGTACTGGACTTGTAAAAAGTTTCGGTTCAAGTCCGGTTAAAACCGGAACGTCGGGAACCGGTACTTGGACTCGCAAATAAACTAGCACTTACTTATATTCTGGTGTCTGTGGTTATTTAAACATTCCCTGATAAACGTTATTCAGCGTCAATAAATGAGTGCTAATCCCAGTGTGCTCAGTGTACAACATCACATGTCCTTTCACCTTCGATTCACGGTTTGAAAACCTAGCATTTCGCCACATGCTAATGCTAACCGGAAGTGAATAATGTTCAGAATAAAAGTATTAAGTTAATAGTGTGAACTTCCGGTTTTTTCAGAATAAAACCAATTTAAATTAAATAGTGTATTTAATTCAAAATTACGCCATATCAACATTGATTTTAATTTCTAACAGTATGTATGTACATCACTATGTATGTAGTATGTACTGTATAATGTAAACATGTAGAGTTGTAGAAAAGACATGGTGTACAGCCAGTACAGTACACTCTGACTGTACAGTCACTACAGTGTAGCCTATACTGTATAGTAGGTGTGTAACAGTGTAATGTGTATAGTCTACTCTCCACTCTACCTTTCAGCATCGTTTTAGGGATTTAGGCTCAGTCAGCTCAGGGACTGTTTGGTTACTTTAGTTTGGTAAATGAAATAAATGTTTGAACGTTGTAGTAGTTCACTGTAGTTGCTGTCATAAGTCATTTGTAGACTAAGTGGAAAAAAGTGTTTTTTTTACATTTGTACTTTTTAGAGAAATGTAGACACAAGTTGGAAGGGAGCGCAATAAACCTGATGAGTTTGAATTTGAGTTGATTATGAGTTTATTTTCAATTGATAATTAGCTCACAATAAGTTCACTTTAGTTACTCACACAACTTGACACAAGCCATGGGTTCAGGTGCAGACTTATAAGTCCGGACCTGAACCTGAATGTGAGTCCAAGTACGCAGCACTACTGTGATAAACTAATGTAACAATCCAGATTATTTAACACATGCATCAATATTGATAATTGTATACACATGTAATTAAACATCACATGACCCACACCTTATATTTTCCTTCAAAGGTCCGACATGTGCTTCATATCGGAGGTAATATCTTTTCAGTTAAGCAGTGACCTGTGACCACGGCAGAATGTCCAACTATGTCTCACTGCTTTTTTTAACTTGATAGCTGTTTTTTACCTCAAGGAGAAGAATAACAAAACATAAGAAATGTGATATATATTCAACATTAATATTAAAAGTGTGTATTTCTGCTTCCTGAAGCCCAAAGAATCTTGGTATTTCCATTGTGCTGGCAACAGTCTAGTCAATGTGTTGTTAAATATGTTTGATCTCGTCTGACCAATACTTCTTTCGGACTTTCTGATGGAAGTGGTTCTCCAGGAAGGAGACAAAGCGTACTCAACACTCGCTCTAGTGTGTACCACCTTCAGAGACTGTGTCTTTCAGAAGAGGGGCCCACCTCCGCTGGCTTGAGAGCAAGTGATGCAGTGAAGGTGCAGCCGTATACGACAGCTGTGGTGTCGATGCATATCTGTACTGGCTCTATTGAAAGGCTTGTTTTACACAGGTGTTGCTACATGGAGTTGGTTCTCTGCTTCATACAAGCAGGATGTCAACGTCATGGACACCATTACACCTGCTGTGAATGCTTGAGCCTTACAGAAACTGCAAACCAGGTAGACTTCTTATTCTGGATAATAATGTTTGTGTGTCCTTACATATTTAGTGTGTTGTGGTCCTATTTTCTTTCTCTCTTCATAGGAGATGTTGGGAAAGGTAAAAGAGGAGAATTGCAGGGCATCGACTCTGATGACCAGCATCCAGGCCATTGCAGTCCCTTCTGCGACCAGATATCATCGGTAACGATTAACTCGCACAAACAAAAGTCAGAATAGACTAAATCGTCACTGCAATTAATGAAGATCATCATTTGATATGTTCAGGTTTGGTTTCCCGGACGCTGCCCGGCGGTCAGGGGGATGACGCCGCCGGACCGCGAGTTGGCATCGTTTCTGGTCGGTATCTGATCGTCCTCACCAACACTTTCCAGGGGACAGGGCAGAAGGACGCCACATTTGCTTGCTCTTTGCTAAAGTCAATGAGTAGTAATACATCTGATCACACATCATCATCGTTTGATATCTTACCTCCAGGTTTGGTTTCCCCTGGTTACATTCCATCTCTGGTGATAACCTCCCTCCTGTACCAGGAAACCACCGTTGATCCTCTCTCCTAATGGCATGGTGATGAATCCCACGCAGCTCACTACAGAACGCGTGCAGGTTCTCCTTGCAGGTATCAAGCCAAATGTAATTGTATCTACGTTATTTAAAAACAGATAGAGACAAACCAATGAAGCCTCACTGACCTCCTCACCCTCTACCAACCCCCCCGGTCCCTCAGATCCACCTCAGCCGGTTTGCTTTCCCCAAGGCCAGACTCCGGAGCTTCGGGGACAGAGCCTTCTCTGTGGCAGCCCCGGAGCTCTGGACCTCCCTCCCCCAAGACCTCCGTGAGTCTGAACTGTAAACAGATTTTAAACTGACCTGCTTGGAGCATCAACGCTAACTGAAGCTGGACTCGGACGTGCGACAGCGAAATACACCCCCCGGGTACAAAATAAAGGTATGCATAAACAACCCTTAAGTAATAGTAAAAATAAGTAACCCTTTCTTACTTGCTACCCTTTTCCCTCAACCTATCCTAAGGGAGTGCTTGTTCTTCCGTCTGTGTCTGTGTATTCTCTTGTTTCGATTAACCCAGCCACACTTCTTTTGTGCCTACAGTATATCTACGCCGGGATCCGGAGTTGAGGCTGATCCTCTTGCTGTGGTCCTGTGTCCTGGATCCTCTATCCTGAGTTCTGGATTAAGTCGTGGACTTCGGGTTGTGGCTGAACCTGTCTCCGCGGTCCTGCCTTGGGTCTCGTCTTGCTGCTTCCCTGTACTTTTTCTCAATTAAAAAGGAATTATTTAAAACTCCAACAATGTGTTTATTTCTTTTAACATTTAAATAATGACACAATAGATGTGTTGTTTTGGATGTTAAGAATCGTTGAAGACCACACTGAACATAATGTAGGTAGTTTCTTTGTTTAACTCTAGTTTTCATCTAATGCCAAATGTAACTCCACATATACATTCAGAGGACATTCAGAGGAAGGGTCAGACATTGAGATAACAAACAAGCATCAATCTTTTTGTTAACATCCAGTTTTATTTGAGAATTGGATATTTCAAAAATGTTCCTACAGATACAGCAGGGCTATTCAACTCCATTAGCAAGTGGGCCAAATGGGAACATCACCGGGGGTTTGAGGGCCACACAATACTTTGTCAAGGAACCACTACACATATCTCTTGCGGTTAAAGATCAAATGCAAAGGTTTTTTTATAATTGCCAGTAAAATCGAAATCATATAGCTACAACACTATCTAAGATATTGCAGTATTAAAATCGGCGATAATATGCCTCTGGCAATGCGAAATATTTATTTTGTTCAACCCCCAACACCAAGTCCGACGATTTATTTTCTCAGCCGCTCCTCCGCAAGATGGCGTCGTGTGACGTCAGAGTTGCCAAACAAACAAACCCTGGCTTATCGCTCACAGCGGCTCCCGCCGATAGTACAACTTAGTTTCGTCTATCATGTCTGATTCTGAGTCAGAGGCCACCCAATATCTGGAGCAGTGTGCGAACTATACCACGGTCTCCGGGGGAGCCGGGATTTTATTTTTTCCGGGGGGGAATGCTGATCCGTGCATTAATAGCAACAGCACAGACATAGGCCTATTATAAAGAGAAAATATGTTGCACACGGGGTGGTGCCACAGGTCTACATTTACATGAAACGTCACGATGGATCATGTTCATGTCAACAGATTTCCCGAGCATGTATGGGCTACGCAAACTTCGATCAACTTGATTATAAATAATCCACGGACCACCAACAGGCTACATTGTTTCACATAGGCTATAGCCTATTATGGCTGTAGCATACACAGAGCCGAACACCCGCGATAAGAGCAGCCAGCGGCACCAACCATGAACAATATTAATATTAATAATACAGCTATAGCACAACACAACCCTCTCACTGCCTGGAGAGACGCGACGCCACACACACACACACACACAACACAACGATGCACATAGCTCTTCAGCCCCCAAGTTAACGTTAGCTGTCAAGTTAGCACTAGCACTGACCTTAGCTCCCTCCTCTCTCGGTTCTGTTGTAGCAGCAGTCACAACGTACGATGTGCTACCACCAGCGGGGGAGCATTTTGAATTGGGCCAGGAGGAATAATAGTGTCCCTATCATAATGCATATTGTTCACACTTTTCCGTTATGAGTGGAGGAGCTGCAGATAAACTTCAATGCTAACAGTGAATTAGCCCCGAGCGAAAGATGCTAACCTGTTACTGCACCGAAATCACTCCTAGTTCCCTCATTACTTATCCTAGCTGCACATCAAACACATTGTTTAAGACACAGAATCTAACGGTGCCCACCTCTATAAGCAATACAACTTAATAAAACTGCAATTCCGTTATCTGCGGTGCTCCGTGCGCTTTGAAATCTAATCAAAAGTTTTTTACCTCAATTCTTTGGCGTTTCTCCATCGCCCGGCTCTTTCGTTCTTTCCGTGGTTTCTTGTGCTGAAATATGGAGGGGACGGCTCCGGGTTTCAGCCTCCGATGTACTATTAATGCTTCTGCACCAACAGACTTGATGATAGCAGGATCAACGTCGTATGCATCACAAGCGAAGTGGTCAGAACACAACTTGCTCCATTTTGTCGGTTGCCAGCCAACACGATTCACTAAAATAATCCATTTTTGGCGGATGATTTGGTCTTTGGGAAATGCATGGAAAACTCTCCCAGATGCCGCACCGTTCGTACAAGAAAAAGCACAACAATAACCCATGTTAATTCCGTTTTCTTTTCGAAAAACATGTGACCGAGACTGCCGAGTCATATTTGGTCCAGAGCATAGACTGTATATATAAAGGTATAAGGTCCAGAGACTGTTTGGCAACAGTGACGTCACGCGCGCGGAGGCTGCTGGGAATGTCATGTCAGAAATTCAGACGGCTGTGGGTCGAGTTTTGTATCAATAAAAAGCTTTTTTTCGGGTGTATTATCTCGATTTAAATAAAATAAAAAATATAGGCAGTCTTAAAAACAACATTTCTATGAAAATGTAGCATATTTGGAAGCTTTGCATTTGATCTTTAAATCCCAATTAAAAACCCACCTGTTCAAATCTGCTTACTCACTGTAGTGCTCCCCATTATATGTTTCATTTGTGTCCACTTGACTGTCTCCTCCATGATTTCCTGTTTGTGTTTTTATCTTGTTCTGTTGCCTCTTAGCTTTCATTTTTAATTTTAATTTTATTTAGTTTTTTTTTTTTTTAAAAGTACGGTGTCCTTGGGTGTCATGAAAGGCGCCTAAAAATAAAATGTATTATTATTATTATTATTATTAAAGACAATGTACAGCTGCACTGCAACTATATGAAAGATACTGTAATTAACTGAGTGAAGGATGCTATTTGAGCTGGTGTAGTCAGACAGAAGCTCAAGAAATGCTTAACATGTAAACCGAGCAAGCCATTTAGAACGAGCAGTTAAGGGACTTGGATGCGTCCCCCCCCACTCTACGAGAGACTGCTTATAATTAAGCCAATTAGCAGAAAGAAACAACAGTAAAATACCTCGGGGAGGGATAAGGACTCGGACACCTTTAAAACATCAAAATATGCCCACACTGAAACACATCACTGCTGCGTGTATTGTCTGGGAAGGCCCACACAGATGGTGCAGGTGCATGGGTTTGGACGCTAAGCAGTTTGATGGTTTTAACACGTCCGGCTAATTAGTAGCTATTCAGGAGGTTCTGCAAGGCGGACAATTCAATATGCACATGGGATGTTTTAAGGTGGCAGCGTATTAGGCATATACAGATTTTAGTCACATTGAGTGGATAAAAACAACGTTATTATTCACTATATTTTCGGTGCTTAATGAGGGACTAGTTTTAAGGGTCAAATGGCCTCGTGGAAACCGTACACAGACAGAACAGCAGCTGCTAATGTGTGCTGGCAGCAGAAGCATTTAAATAGCATCTGATAATATTCCACTAATTAAGATTAACATCGTGTAAATAAATGAACACGTTTGGTTCATTAAAGACGACAATCCTTCAGGCTATGTCTCAACCTCACAATGATCCTCAGTGGAGGCTCGTGTTTGAAGTTGTACTGCCTGTGAAATAATGAGAAACCCCCCCCCTCTCTAAATGCTTCAGTACACACCGAGTGTAGCATCGCTGCAAGCAGGACGAGGAGAAGAGAACTATTTCCCTCATTAGATCACAGTTTATGGGTTCATGAAAAAGATTTTTGGTAACAAAGACATCGAAAAAACACGTAGTTGTTGTAATGTATGTTAACTAGGGCTGTCAGTCGTTTAAAATAGTTAATCGCACATTTTCTATCTGTTCTAAATGTTCCTTCGAGGAATATTTTTCTAGTTTGTAATACTCTAATCAACATATGAGCGGACAAATATGCTTTATGCTAATGTTTATTATCATTTGAACAATGACAAATATTCTCATGAATATTAAACACAACAACCTGGAACATTACAAATATTCACCTCAATTCAATCTGGAACCTCTCTCATTCAATAATGTGTGTGTGTGTGTGTGTGTGTGTGTGTGTGTGTGTGTGTGTGTGTGTGTGTGTGTGTGTGTGTGTTGTGTGTGTGTGTGTGTGTGTGTGTGTGTGTGTGTGATGGATCATTGGAGCTATGTGCAACTCAAGGATATGCTCGAACGGGAGCTGCGATCATGTTGCGCACTATCCGTGCTAAGTGTGCTGACTTCTCCTACAATGTCCCGCTGTCTGCTTCCTGCATCAAGTCAAGTGCTCGGCGCAGTTGTGGCGAAATGTCGCTCCTCTGTTTTCATTGAAACAGCTCCTTATATCCGTTAGCGCAGCTAGCTAGCACCAGATGCTAACAACAACAATACACGTAAGGTGTCTCCCGGTCCTCCCGATGGCCAGTCGGTGCCTGCCGGTGAGCGTGGAAGTGTGGTCTGCCACAAGCGGGCGGCAGGAGCGGGGCTGTCAGCATCAGCTTGTAGACGGTATTTTAAACTCGATGCGCTCTGAAACCACGGGGCGGCCGAGGAAAAAAATACACATGCGTTGATTGCGTTAAAATAATTAGTGGCGGTAATTTTTTTTGCATTAGCGCGTTATTAACGCGTTAACTTGACAGCCCTAATGTTAACATTTTAATGTAGCACACATTATACAATCGTATATCCTTTATTAAATGTATGTTCATTGTTTTAATAAATAACCTCCATGAGATGCAATTGAAAGCCTTAACCCTCTGGAGTCTAAGGGTGTTTTCTCGATTTTTAGATGTTTCCTTATATCACCTTTTAAATATATTTGTTATAACACGGCACCCCATGCGTTACATATCAAAATGTTCAGGACAGTCTCTGGTCTTGCTATAAATGCAAGTCACTCACCTTAGAGCACTGTGTGATGAGATAATTAGCTAAAATTGAACATTTGACATCCGATTTTTGGAAATCTTCACAACTCTTGTGAAAACACAAATTTACTAATTTCATTCAATTTGTTTGGTGTTTAGATTTGGTTTACCAAAGTCTTATGTAACACATGCACCAACAGTGAATGCTGAGCACAGAATTATGTATACGAATCAGGTTCGATCAAACCTCTCTAATAGAAATGTCAGTGTGTGGACCAGCACATCAGAAGTCTAGGTCGCTCAGGAGAAAATGGATACTGTGCAACAAAGGTGAACAGACACAAAGCAGACGTTGTTTGGAAAAGGTAAAGAAAGCTATAATATGTATTCCCTCTTTCTATCAGATAAACATTTGAAATACATATATATTCAGTTACCTTGAATTTGAGAGTATCCTGTTTTTACCTATTTTGAAATAATTTAGTGTTATTAGGGCCTGAGCACGTAGTGCAAAGACCTATTGAAATCGTCAGTATTATTATTCTTCTGTTACCGGTTCTGCACTTTCGACCTGTTTTTGAGGGGGTTACGACACTATTCATGTAGCGACATTTGGCAACGCCGCCAGGACCGGTGAAAATGTTAACATTCTGTCTTCATTTTGCACACTTATCCGGGTGGAGCAGCTCTACATATTATCCTCTCATATCCCGAAGCTCCGCCTACTTTGATTTTTTTTTAATTAGCATAATGTGAAAAACATTGAAATATGAACTTAAATTCCAATTTCTCGATTTTCCAAACCAAACTTAGTGCACAGCATCAATGGAGGGGCAGACACATTACCGTACAAAATGAGCACGAGGTGTGGAAAATGTGGCCGACATCAATCAAAACGTATTAGCAAAAGGGTGTGGCCTACACATAAATGCTCACAATTCATCCAAAATGTATCCAAATATCACAGATTTCGGTGGATAGGTTCAGTGTGTCTTGGGGAATAGGCACAACAAACAATGTTCATTTCGAACAATAGGGAGCGCCAAAAACACAACTAATTTATATCTCAAGAACCGATGGACTAAAAAAATATATATTGTCATAGACATACTGGCAGGGTGAGTATAAACTGAGATTTAAAGGGTCGCAACCAATGAAAAATGTGGGCGTGTCCTATTCAGTTTTTTCTCGAAATCGAAGGGTTAAAAAATGTACCGAGCCATAAGTAGGGGAGAAAATGAGTTACGGCCTTTAAATTCGGAACGCATGTCACAGCCCACAACCTTTTCCAGACTGTAGAAAAAAATCGGACGTTTTAGCAAATATGTCTCAGTAGCGCCCCCTATTGTGCGGTAGTCAAATATAGTTTCTTCGAACTACCCGAAACTTGGCACAGAGATTCCTCATGGAAATGCGGACATATTTCAAAATGGCTTCCATTATCTCCGCCCCCCATGAAGTCGGCCATTTTGAAATATGTCCATTTTAAGCGCATTTTCGCATACTTGTCCTAGGAAAATGATCGTAAAAATTTCAAACCAGGACAAGATCAGCCCATATCCAATGTGATGCTAAATTGCGAATGAATAGTTGACTGCTCAAACGGGGAGCTCGTACCAATTTTGACGATTTAAATGCCACAAAATCGCTAAAATGACTTTCGGACGCAAAACTTGGAACACACGTCACAACCCACGTCTTTTTCCAGACTGTACAAAAAAAATGTACATTTTTGTACACCAGCTCAGTAGCGCCCCCTATTGTGCGATAGTCACATATAGTTTCTCCAAACTACCCCAATCTTGCCACAGACATTACTGATGGAATTGCGGACATATTTCAAAATAGCTTCCATTAGCCCCGCCCCCCAGAAAGTCGGCCATTTTGAAAAATCTGTGTTATTCATGCATTTTAAGCGCTTTTTCGCAAACACCTCCTCGGGAAAAGATCGGGAAAATTCCAGTCCAGGACAAGTTAAGCCCATATCCAATATCATGTTAAATTGCGAATAAAATAGTTGCTAGCTCAATCGGGGCGAACGTAAGCTAACAGAGAATGTACCATTTTTGACGATTTACATGTCTCAAATGACTCCAAACTACTCGCATATAGTTTTCCAGATATTCACGAAACGCTGTATACACATTACTATTATGATGGCACACAAATTTACCAGCAACAGCTCTGCTTATTAATTTCCCACATTAACCATAAACACCCAATACATATAAAACTCCTAAACAATGTATGGTGAAATGTTTTCCATCTTTGTTTTTCTATCTACGACTACAAACAGTATTTCCACTACAAGCACAACAGTAACACATCTTTCTATGCAATACAATAGAACAGTATGTGTTCACAGCCAATCCATGATTTAATGAGTATTTCCTTTGTGCCAAGAGCTGATTTAGTATATTGCATCAACGACCTTTTCAATTAAATTGACAATTATTTTGTGTAATTAATAGTGTGTGAAACCAGGCAGAGTGAGTGACATGGTGTTCATTTCCACTATGCCAAAGCAGTTTACAGTTGCTGACGGTGTAAGGTAATATATATTGTCCTAAGTAATTGTATGTAGCTGTGTTCAAAGGAGTACACGTTACAAGGCCGTGCGGGGGGAGCTGCCAGACCCAGATGTCCTCAAAGTCAGCGAGGTATACAAGGACCTCTCAGCAGACATCTCACCACGAAAAAAAAACGAATGGCTCACTACTCAACTCAATCTTGTGCACAGAGCCTATAGAACACATAATTTAAACCAGCAGGATGTAAACAGAGGAGAACAGCCGGTCTGATTTAGTGCCATGTGATTATCCTATAATGAGTAACATACACAGTGTTGATCGACTATATAAACAGTTCATTTATTGTCTCGATACATGTGTTGTGTAAGACATTTGAATCAATTTGATACGTCAATATTAAATGTACCTTTATTTTGAAAAACTTTATTGTGAATGACAAACCGGATGTCACATTTCCGGTATTTCCGGTTTAGGGAGAGACTTAATTCAGGTAGCTTGCCTTGGCTGTCTGTGTGCGCGGAGGTTTTGTCGTCAACAGACTCATTAAACTACCCACTTCTCGGTACATAGAAACCCTGCTCCACGGTCAAACGTGAGTAATATCGCAATTGGTGTGTTATACTGAAATGTGTTGACCTATACTTTATACTTTATTTATATATATGTATGCTTTTCATTGGAACACGCGGTGGGTGTGTGCAGTGCTAATGCTAATACCTAGCGCCACTTGTTTTGATGTACGTTTTTGTTGGTAACCTCGCTAGTTTGTATCTTTTAGTGTTGAGGTGGGCACCGTTAGATTCTGTGTCTCCTTGCGGTCATAAACAATGTGTTTGATGTGGAGCTAGGATAAGTAATAAGGGAGCTAGGAGTGATTTTCGGTGCAGTAATAGGTTAGCATTTTTCGCTCGGGGCTAATTCAGAGGCTCACTGTTAGCATTGTGTGTTTTTTGTGAAAAAATAAATGAAAAAGATCAGTTAAATTAGTTTTTTCCCCGTTCTATGGATATAAAATATTCATAGTTTATTAAATATCAAGGTTCCTTAGACGTTGTTTCCTGAAAATGACGCGATTACGGGTCCGTGGGGCCTAAGACGATAACAGAGTATGTTTTATTTTTATTTTATTTATTTTTTCACAACAGTTGTATTTGGATGGAATGAATACCTATAGTGATAATACAAAGTAATAAAATGATTTTTACAGTGAAAACGTTCAAATGGAACTGATGGTTCCCAAATTACCCAGAGGTGAGGTGGACTTTATTTTTCTAAACCTCTCTTAAAAAGGTCAAATTTCACTTGTTTTGCATCAATCTTGATACAGGGTACTTATTATATGATATAGTTTGGATTCCTAAAGCTTTTAGTCTACTAAACTCATCATTCAAGGGTGGTTTTCACTATAAGTAATGTTTTTTTTTTAGGCGGACATTAGAATTGACATGTTTTTACTATGTTCCATCTCAATTTACTTTAAAATAAAAACATCTCTATGGTACGGTGGCCCTGAAGTGCAAGAAACCACAGCATTTCACAAAACACAACAGAATTTCACAAAACACAACAGCATTTCACAAAACGCCACAGCATTTCACAAATCGCCACAGCATTTCAGAAAACACAACAGCATTTCACAAAACGCCGCAGCATTTCACAAAACGCCACAGCATTTCACAAAACACCGCAGCATTTCACAAAACACTGCAGCATTTCACATTGGACGGAAAGGGTATTCCTTAGGGAGAACACTTATTGTTTGTGATATTGTTTGTGGACAGAGCCAGCCAGAGAAGCACTGCTGTGATTGGTTGTTTTTGCTGCCAATCAAGAAATGACTTCGTGATTGGACCAACACATCAGCCGTTAGCTGTTAGCACACACTCAGAGCTCACAGCTCCTCATATCTGTTCAGAAACTGGACAAAAGTTAAAGATATGCAAAACACAGACTGTCTATGTCATGGTGAATACAGTCGCTGCGTTATTTATGTCTGTATGATGTTGTTGTGAGTGTGGACGGAGCAGCTACAGGTTAGTTTAGCCTGATCGATCCGATTCCGATAGGATTTACATGGAGATCCGGCCCGCCCCCTCTCCAGCGTCTTTTTTGAATCACAGGAGTAAACACAGAATTAATGCTTTATTAATTCATGGTTTTTAAGGGGCTTATCTCCATGTAAATACTATGGTAGACTACCCAGTTACTAAATCAGCCTACTATCACCTAAAGAACATATCTAGGATTAAAAGACTAATGTCACAGCAGGATTTGGAAAAACTTGTCCCTGCCTTTATCTTCAGTAGACTCGACTACTGCAATGGTGTCTTCACAGGTCTCACTAAAAAATCTATTAGAAAGCTGCAGCTGATTCAGAACGCCGCTGCTCGAGTCCTCACTAACACTAAAGGCCCTGACACACCAACCCGATTTTGGGAGTCAGAGGCCGTCAGAGGCTGTCGGGCATTCGCGGCGCCGTAGTCAGGTTGGTGTGTCCCGCACCGTCGACCGTGACACGCCTTATTTGGACTGCCAGGCCCGATGCATGGCCGATTCAACATGTTGAATCGGCCATGCATCGGGTCTGGCAGTCGGACCAAATAATCACTCTGATTGGCTGTTCAGCTAGTGAATCAGTGCATGAGAAGCGAAGCGGAAATGAGGGACGTAAACAAACGATTTAAGAAGGCACACACAGACTGCTATTCATTTTCATCTCATCATGGCGATCTGGAATGATGCAAACGAAGACCTGCTCATCACCTTGATCCAGGAGAGGCCAGCTCTGTATGATATTACGGAGAAAATATACTCTTCTTCTTCTCTGTCTTCCGGTTGTTGCCTCTTTTGAATGACGAATACACACTACGGCCGCCTGCTGGTAAGGAGAGTTATTGCCACTCACGCACTGAAGTCGGTGCGGTGTGTTCCCGTGCGACACATGGCCAAAACGCAGGAGAACACGGCCAGGCAACAGCCGACTTCAGCGTCGGCTAGTCCTCTGGTGACTGCTTGGTGTGTCAGGGCCTTAAGAAAGTGGATCACATCACTCCTGTTCTGAAGTCTTTACACTGGCTTCCTGTGTGTCAAAGAATAGATTTCAAAATACTGCTGCTGGTTTATAAAGCACTGAATGGTTTAGGCCCAAAATACATTACTGCCCTCCTGCTAAACTATGCACCATCCAGATCTCTCAGGTCTTCAGGGACTGGTCAGCTTTCTGTCCCCAGAGTCAGAACTAAACATGGAGAAGCAGCGTTCAGTTATTATGCTCCAAATATCTGGAACAAACTCCCAGAACCCTGCAGGTCCGCTGCAACTCTTACTACTTTTAAATCCAGGCTGAAGACTTTTCTTTTTGTTGCTGCTTTTAATTGAACTATTCATATCTTAAACTGCACTGTAACTTTTATCCATGTACTTTTTCTTGTAATGTTTAATTGAACTATTTATATTTTAGACTGCACTGTAACTTTTTTCCATGTATTTTTTTCTTAATGTTTATTTGATTAGCTTTTCTTTTTTAATGCTTAATGTCTTTCATTTTTTTTTTTTGTAAAGCACTTTGAATTGCCTTGAGTTGAAAAGTGCTCTATAAATAAACTTGCCTTGCCTTGCCTTACCCAATATTCGCATCGCTCTAATCGCTTGAGTTTCACCACGGCTGTCAGCTGTGTTTGCTCCTGTCATTCAAACAAGACGCGCTGGAGAGGGGGCGGGAACTATCTCCATGTAAATCCTATAGGAGATACCAACTACAACAAAATGAACATATTTGACAGTGATTTCATTGTAATACACGTTTCAAAGTGATGCCGAAGTAACTAATACTGATAACGGTTAGTAAAAACCATGAATTAATGCTTTGACAAGTCTGCAGACAAGACGGCAGGCGAAAAGCTTTTAAAATGCGTGTTTTCAGAATGGAATCGGATCCATCAGGCTAAACTAACCTGTAGCTGCTCCGTCCACACTCACAACAACGTCATACAGACATAAATAAAGCAGCGACTGTATTCCCCAGTCTGTGGTTTGTACATATTTAACTTTTGTCCAGTTTCTGAACAGATATGAGGAGCTGTGAGCTCTGAGTGTGTGCTAACGGCTGATGTGTTGGGAGGGACCGGTTGGGACATATTGCGCTGTCGGACGTTGACCAATCACGAAGCGTCATTTCTTCACTGGCAGCAAAAACAACCAATCACAGCAGTGCTGTCTGGCTGGCTCTGTCCAATCATAAACAAGAAGTGTTCTCCCTACGGAATACACTTTCCGTCCAATGTGAAATACTGCGGTGTTGGTCACCATGGAAACATTCATTAGCTAACAATGACATTATTGTTCTATTGATATAAAGGGAGGTCAGGTACTCTTTAAAGCAGCTGCTAGCTATGGGTACTTTCTACTGAAGGACACTTCAAAGTTCTTTACTTTCACCAGAGTATTTTCAAACACGAGTATCTGTACTTCTACTTGAGTAAAGGATGTGTGTACTTTTGCCATCTCTGTGTTTACCGTATACTCCTTGTGTTCCCCTGTGGATTTGCTGCTCCGTTGTTTTGTTTTATTCAGTTCCTTTTGTGTTAACTTGCATTTTCCTTCAGTTTTGATTTTCTTTCCAATTGTTTCAGCTTTAATACAATAAAGCTTGCTTTTTGTTTATATGTCAGGGCACAATACCTGCCGACCCTCTGTTATACTGCATTGGGGTCCTGCCTTCCTAACCCCCGTGACAGTTACATGTTTAAGCCGCCAGCATGTATCTGCGTATAGCTTCTTGCCTGCACGCTACGTCCGTGTTATCCCGTGAGTGAGGGCCTTTGATTTTCTCAAATCTTTGTTTTTTTACTTGTGAATTACTCAACCATTGTACTTCTTCAAGCTTCTTAGCACTTCAATGTTAAGCATGTTTCTTTCACCAAAAGTGCTTGACATTGTTCGACTGCTGTTTTTACTTTTTACTAGGCCATTGGTAGACCATCACACACGCTACATACTGTGACATGTCTGTGTTTAGCAAGGATGTGTACTTTGTTTTGTTAAAAATGTAAATTAAGCCTTTTAACACAATCTACATATAATAATACTTTTTTGAAAATATATTCAAACCAAAACTTTAAGGATGTGCTGTAGAGTCTAAGCTGAATTTGAATAACGCGTCGGGACGAACCACGCCCCTTAGCTGTGATATAATGAGCATATACCACGGCCTGTCGTGAGCTGTTGCTTAAATATATAATAATACCAGTAATATAATGATACCTTGAGGTCTGTGATGATGGCGAGTGATATGTCGCCATGGCAACGGCATTTAAAAATGTAAAACTCAAATTAAACACATTAACAGCCTTCAAAGCATATTTTAATGTCTATTTGCATGTTAATTGTATCAATTATTTCAGTTATGACTTCAAGAAAGGGCCTTCGTTTGTTTTTTAACGTACACCATTTACATTTCAGAGGCAATATTGTATATTTACTCACTTTTTACTGAAAAACATGTGATATAAATGAAATCATCACATTATTTCCTACCAGTATTTTAAAAAATATATTAAAAAAGTGCCATCGTATTGACAAATTGATAGAATTGACGGGATAATATCAATGATAATATAATCTGTGAACAGAGCCATTCCGCATGTACTTCTACTTTTGATACTTCGAGTACAGTTAGCTGATAATACTTATACTCTTTTACTTAAGAAACACTTTGAATTCAGGACTTTCAATTTTATTGAACACAGAAAGCAACAGACAAGACAGGACAAATAATACACAGACAGATCGTGACAACATGTTGAGGCATTAGTGAACCTAACACAGCTGATTGTAACAGCTCCCCCCAGCAGCGCTCACTCATGACCCCGTCTCAAATGATGGCCTGCTTCTTCTGTGGAACCTCACAACCTCCTCATCCTGAAATATATTTGACAAAGAGAGGTTACATGTTTAACACTCACACTGGTTCAAGACTTTATCATTTGTGATTCAACAACTTCCACCTGCATTGCCTTTTCCTCCCGTCGCCTCTTGCAGTCTTGCGACCTCTCTTGTTCAGACCTTGGTGAATGAAAGACAAACATTAAAAACATGATCTAGTCAGGTTACCGTGTAACAAATAGTCTCAAGAATGCAAATGTAAATTGTAAAATGAAAGAAACATACGGCATGGGAAAGTCTTTGAGGAGAACTCGGCACCACCAGTGCCTAATGTGCTGCATGTTTGTCGTGGAATATAAAAAGCACACAACCAGATGAGTCAACAACACATGTCCTGAAAAGTCTTGTATCCTGTTAGAAATTAAAATCAATGTTTTATGGCATAATGTACCTTAAACATACCGTCAGTTTAAATGCTATTTTATTCTGGAAAAAACTGGAAGTTCTCAATACCAAGCTTTTATTCTGAAAATCCTTCATGACGACATCCGGGACTACCGTCCATTAGTATCATTAAAGTGGCTATTGACGCCGTGAACATGTGTTACATATAAAGTTATGAAAGAGATAAGGAGGAGAAAAGGCATGTGGAAGTAAGCAATGAATGTAACATGTCGAAATCCTCTGTTTAACGCGATATCGGACACGAACGAGGGGGAAGTCCCCGACGTCGCTACAGCTCCCAGAGAGGAGGAGCCAACAGCCAGAAGCGGGAAGGACGAATGCTTGTGAGGTCTCTTCTGCACGGCCAGCACAGGGAGAGGGAGCTGCAGCCTTTCTCTTCTGACTGAACAATATCCTGTTTGTAACATTACCGCGCTTTTTATTAATTAAAGTACCAATTTTGAACCTTCTCAGTGATATCAATGAAAAACTGAAATATGAAACCCTTATTTCTACGTACCTCATTGAAATCAAATTGGGCTCTTGCCACAATGTAAAATGCGTACTGTAAATAAAGAAATAGTATATTATGTTGTTGTGATGCTATGGTGTTCATTGACGAATAATATTCCTCCTTGAATGTTGTTTTGGATATAAATAAATCACAGCATGTCTCAAACTATGAGCAATAATGGAGTGCAAGCATGCTGAAAGAAGTATACATTATTATAAACAGAAAAATAGGACTACTATATGTTTACTGTATATCCAGTATCTTACCATCAAGACAAACACCCCACAGTTGTTCGAGGACCCTCGTCTTGGTAGGCCTGTAGTGTGAAAAGCGTCAAAAGACAATTACATCATACTCTTCAGTAGAATAATTTAAACAAATCTAACCTGGACATCATCCACACCAAGTCTTGCCCAAGATCTGAGCAAGGTGTCTGTGAACACGATGCATGTGAAAGTTAAGAATAAGTACAATTTAATTCAACTTTATAAGTACTCGAAAATCATGCAGAAAACCTTTGAACACTGTTGGAACAGGAACAAACCTGAACTTCCAAAAAGAAAGTCATTAAGGGGTAAAACAGAACAGCCCGCTGTCAAGTGGCATCTACGGTTCTGCTCAATGCCTTTCATTTAATACAATGCATCCCATGTTAGCTCAAATAAAACGGAGCCGTAGATTAAAAAAAGATATACAACTAAATGAAGCGTTGAATTTAAAGATAGAAAAACTGTTTGCGGCATAGTACAGTAAACAAACGATAGCAAAGACTGAACTACACGTACTCACACGGAGCGTCCAGGTTCCCACGTTGGAAGTGTTGATGTGACTTCAGTAATGAGTTGGTACGAGAACACGGAGCAGCAACGTGGATAATCACGATCCAGATACCGGCAGGTGTTGCATCGGATTGATGGTGGAAACCAGGCAGCTATGACATGGCTGTTGGCAGCAACACGCCACCTACTCTCTGTAACAGATGCAGTTTCATAATGTAATATCTTGCCATTGTTTGATATAATATAGTATGTTTTATACATATTTTAGAAGAGCTTCAATACCTTCTCAATAACTGTAAGACAGCTGTTCAGGATCTGGCAGAATACACAGTCAGTAAAATACAGAGTACAAGAAACAAAACCCAAACCCAAAGATCTGACCGCGTGAGAGCCATCTTGCTCACAATGGCTCGATGCGTGTTTGGGCTTTGGGTCTTGTCCAGAACCTGTGCCAGGTAAAGGAAGAAAACAGAAAATGAAAACCGGCATTTTAAGTAATATTTAGCAAACATACAATATGTTGAACTGCTGACTAGTTCACTTCACCTCCTGAAGCTCCTGTCCCCAGCGACCTGTGCTTGCCAGAACTGTGTTGATACGAGTAAAGTCTCCCTGGTCCTTGGCATCATTCACTTGATAACAAATCAACAACACAACATGTATGTCTTTATACACTACATATGAATACAAGTTGTCAATATCAAGCAGATAACTCACACTCCTGTTGCTCCTAATAATAATAATAATAATTTCAATTTATATAGCGCCTTTCACGAAACCCAAGGACGCTTTACAATGGGACGTAACAAAACAAAAGGTAATAATAATCATACAGAGCAATAGCAGGAAATACGTGACTGACCGTCTCCGTGGTGTTCTGAAGATGCAGTGGCCATCCCGACTTGTGAAGGAGGAGCTGTTGACATGAAATAATATTAGTTCTCCAGATAACCACATAAAAGAACAAGAACATAATGATATCCTCCCATTGCATCAAGCTGTATTTCCACATCTGCTGGGATGATACTTTTCAGGTAATCTGTATTGCTCTTTAGCTTTGTTGTCACATTGTAGTGGTGTAGTATATGTATGTGTGTTGAGGCTGTTGTCATGTTCAAAAAGTAATTTGACTGTGTATGGCCCCGCCAGCTCTGGCACGAGCTCCATCCCATCAGTGTGTGATGTGTTTCTGGGCAAAGAAAATAAACACAAACAAAATAGTTAAGCAGGAATAAAATAAGCTGCACATACATCTATTTTGTAAAAATCGAATTGAAATATAGGTTAGTTTAGTTATTAGTGTTTCTCAAGTAGTGCAAAAATAATATTAAAACGTTCCTAAAGTTTTCAGGACTTTGCTTACACAGCAATCCTGCTATTTTGTAGTTATAATTAATAGTTATTAAATGTAGTTTCTGCATCACTAGGACATGCACGTCCTCGTAGCGACAGCGCACATTTGACAGCAAATAAGTGAGACTTAAAATCAACACATTTTAAACCGCAGCAAAAACAAATAGTTAATTTATTCAGGGATACTTACCTCCATGTTACTCTGACGCTATGATTAACAGAACTGCTACCCCGGAAACAGGATGCAACGCGTCATCTGTGAAGCTCGTCACGTGCCTCAAAGGTTGAGAAGGAGGGGCGTTGAGGCTCCGCCCATGTTGAGGTACTGCGCACCGCAGTGAGGGGCTTCTCCTTCCTTCTGGGCTTCCCGGCTCTGCGCTATGTGTTAGGGAAATAATTGTCCTAGACTCCTAGATATGACCAACCCTGACGTCTGTCATCTCCTTTAAGGACATAGGCTGCTTCAGTCATAATGTTATTGTTACCTCCATTTTGTTGAGTTGAGAAAGAGAAAGGTCATGTATTATTGCTACACAAACATTATCTCGCAGTCTTAGTGTCGCCAACTCGTTTCTAACGTGCAAAAAGACAAACAAATGCGTCTCTGGTCGGTGTATTTTCGACCTTTCCAATCCAGACGGATCTCTCTCCCCCGTCTGTGAGCGAGGGGGCGGGGCAGTTTACACACACGGCGGAGATGGCGGAGAGAAGCGCTCCAAGGTGTGGTTAAATGTTACCCGTCTTGAGGTGGACGATGCTCGTTCCCAAGAGAGTTCAGCATGTGAGGGCGGGAACACGAGCAATCTGTCTAAACATTTATCAAAAGTGCTCCACATCCAGACGGAGGAATGCACCGGGTTCCACTGTCTCTCTAGCAGCTCTGTAGCCCCGTCCAGAGGAACGTTTCCCCGTCAGGTGTTCTGTATGCTAGCAGCAACACACGGAGCTAACTACATTACACAAACACGGGTTATGATTAGAGGAAACTGAGTTACTCTTTAGTTTGTTAAAGTTTCAGCTATTCTGTTCACAGTTCTGTCATCAGATTATTTAATACCATTTGTTAAAACATTGTTGTTTATTTTGATGTGAAATATTATTTATTTAAGATCAATAAAAAGCAATGTTAATTTTTTCACAATTTGTTAAGTTAATTTAATAATATATGTATTTTTGAATCAAGTCTTCATCTTTATTGTCTTCATTGTTAGTTTCCACATGCCTAAAACAACCTCAAGCTACATCTAAAAGTTGATGGCTAAATCAGAGCGTTTGAGAAATTGTGCAAGGCAGACAGTAATAGTCCGAATAGTCGATTAATCGTTTCATTAATCGATTATCAAATGAGTCGTTTGTTGCAGCCCTATTGTAGTTATCCCATGTTTAAATAAAATGTGTTATTCAGCAACCCTTGCAATTTAGGACTATATGTTTGGTTGGTAAACCTCGGTGAGCTGGTCATTTCAAAAGTAGCTAACCAGCCAAAAAAATGTGTGCACCCCTGCTGTAGACACAAGGCCAGATTACACCTAAACAACTGTCACGGCAACTGCTCTCAGTGACCTTCAGAACGGCTGCAGACAGTGAGGTATCAAGTCTCACAGCACAGTGACTCAGCGCTCAAACCTGACCGTATGGATTCACTCCAGAGCTGGGGAAATATGAAGTGCGGTGTTCGCAGCTCTGAACCATGCAGGCCAAGCAGGAAGTGCCACAGGGATCGATCTGAGACAGGAAGGTACAGTCCTAACACAGCTAAGTAAAAGGTGAATTATACATATTGTATTATTGGCAAAGAGAAAAGATTAAGCAAACATTTATAATGTCAAGCTGAAATTAAATCAGAAGCCTGATACAACAAATAGGGTCCCTGAAGACGGATTGTGTTTGGCCGATTTAAAGGTCGCCAACAAGTTGTTATAACATCCTGTTCCTTACCCCTAGATTCCACCGGGTCCGTCTGCGTCGTGTTACGGCCGCGTTACGGCTGCGCCGCGCCGTTCGACATGATCCCGGCCACTCTAGAAAATGGGTGCTATTCCACCAGCGTTACGGCCCAGAAGCGTCTCGCCGCGGGGCTCCGCTCGAAATAGGATTCAAGTCTATTTTTCGACGCGAGGCGTTGCACAGGAAGTGGACCGGTGACAGCATCCGGCCCATCCCCCAAATAAACTAATTTTGCAGACCCTATCCCTCACTAATCTTTCATGTCGGAGGAGAAATGCCAGCGTTCTCCTCCGGTTTACAGGCACTGTGTAAATTCTATATATAGAATAATTATGATGATGAATGCATTTTTCTACCACTAAAATACAGCAATACATCTTTGATTCATGTCGTTTAACTGGGATATTACAATTATTATTATTATTATTATTATTAACTTTGTCTGTACAAAGTAGCCTGTCCAGGAAATATGCACAAATCAACAAAGATTGAGAGCCGGCAGGCAAGACGCTCCGCTTCTGAAACGCCCGCGGTAGGGTATGACGCCGGAGGAGGCCGGAAAGCAGTGTCATTGTTGGTTTGAACGCCGCCCAAGTCTAAAGTGGCCGTTTATACTTCTGACAGATTAACTGGAGACACTGAACTCCTATTACACGTTTTATTGCTGAAAGCTCCGGGAAGTTCTGTTTTCCAATCGTAAACAAAGTACGTCTACGTATACTCCAGAGAGGTTTTAAATGAGTAAGACAAATGAATATACTTTTCTTTGACTGACATAAAAGAGTTATCCACTTTTCCACTTCATTGTTACAGGTTTTTTGTTTCAGTCGGTGTTATGTCCAATCAGATGTGAGATAAGTGAACTCTTGGCCCCTTGTCAGACAGTGTCTCCCACAGTCTGGACACACCACCTGAGAGAGTGTAGGTGGGGGAGTGTGTATGTGTGTTTCATCTCGCATGGATGACCAAGGGCAATCAAGTGTAAATGTGCGAGTGTGAGTTTCTTGCTCCGATGGGAATGTCACAGCTTGCCGTCCGACGGTCAGTGAGACTCCTATCACTGGATACCTGTCAATTGGCAGCGAAATGCTTTGAAATAAACCACATATCTTTCCACACCAATCCATCTTCCAAAAGGTCTATTACTATGATAAGAGGATCTGGCAGTATGACTCACACAACTCCCATCCTACACCCTCCAACCATTGTTTGTTCTTTCTTTTTTATTTACATTAGTACTAATCAAGTCAGTAAATCATATATTTGTCATTTGAAGTGAACTTTTACACTCCTGAATCTCTGCTTATTGAGCTTGTGTTGTGATGTAAGCTGTTTTTATTTGTGATGCTGTGCCTGACCACAGGGTTTTTGTTTTATAGTCCTGGCAGTGGATAGCACACACACTGAGGTGCCAGGTAAACCAGCATGCCTCGCATCAGTTCGGGTCGAACACAATGAACTTCTGTCCTTGCGCTGCTGCTTGGCATGCTGGCTGTAGCATCTTCCAAACAGCAGACATCTTTGGCTTTTTGCAAACATCCGCTTTAGCAGCTAAGCAAGAATGGTGCCCAAAGTCTGTGGCTGAAAAGAGCTTGAGCATCAGACGAGGACATGAAGTCAGTTTTGGTTTACAGTAGATACCGTTTTTCCCAAACATGTTTTCTTGGCTACAACCAAAGCCTCGAAGAAAGTGTGCTATGGTTTGAAAGCTTATTTTTGTAGTAAGCAAAGCATTAAATTACAACGGTCATGTGAATTATGTGAAGCCCAAAAAGACATGTTCCAGTTGACCTACACTCGTAAGGAGCCTTCTGTAAATGTAGTTATTTCACCTTCTCCAATCTTTTGCTCAACACATCTTCACTAATACCTCGTCAAGACTTTAGGACTGTTTTAATTTGATTTGATTGACAGTGGCCTGGCAACACAAGCCAACAGCAACACACATGTCATCATATTCCAATGTTGCTGAATCCTGATTGGTGCATGTGACCTAATTTCTTTCTAAATGTGTCCCGCCCACTTTTAACCTAGGAGAAGGGCACACAATGGGAAGAGCTTAAAGAGAGGAAGTCATGTTGTAATCACAATGAACAGAAGTAAGGAATAAAAACAACTTAAAGCTGAGTTTATATGATACCAGGATCAAGTCAAAACTTAAAGAATTTCCTTTGAAAAGGGATGCAAAATATGGACTGTAAACCTGGCATTGGGTTGTGTGTGAAATCTTGAGACGCAAAGGCAGAGCTTCCCCATTCAGGTGAAGATTGCTTGCCTGGAAGCTCTAATACTCAAATGTGAAGATGTCCTTTGAAATGTCATAATGCAGCTGCGGCTTTGTTTCTTCCTCTTGTGTCCTGCCCTGCAGCATGTCCTTTTAAGTTGTGCAATCTCTCTTCACTGGGGCTCTTGGTTTATTTGTGACTTTTATTTATTTTTTTAATCTAAGGAGGGTAAAACATGCTGCCTGTTGCCTTTATGAAGGAAGAAAATACTGAGAATTTATGATAAGGGCATGGCTGTGTGTTTTATTGAAGAAAGAATGGAAGCCAACAAAGAAATTAGATATTAAAGTCAAGATAAAAGTTGACAGCTAGATGTAAGAACAAAAACTGCAGAGATGTTCTCTTCCTGTTGTTTGATATCAAACATAGTGCTCAGATTCCCTCAGAAAACCCAGAGTAATAATACACTGGAGACGACATGACAGAAAACCACGTTTTCTGAAGTCACGTTTCAAGGCCTTCAAACATACTAAAAATATCTAACATGTGTGTACTTAAAGGTGGGGTAGGTAAGTTTCAGAAACCGGCTCGAGATACACTTTTTGTTATATTCCATGGAATGCTCTTAACATCCCGATAGCAATGAATATCTGAAGTGCTTTGACAACAATCCATAAAAGAATGTCATCTGTAGAAGCCGTAATACTGTAAAAAGTACACACCAATCCCGTTTACCGGGCCGGCAAACGGATTGGACGGCCTACCTGCCTGTCAGCCTTCCATCTGTGCACAAACTTACCTCGTGCCCTCATTGGTCATGTGCGCGGTCGTGTGTGTTGGAGGAGGGGCTCTGTGAGGAAGTGGCAGATTTTCTCCGGTTGTGTATTTTCAAATTCTAGCGATCTCGAGCCGGTTTCTGAAATGTACCTACCCCACCTTTAAGGTGGAAGAAAATGTCAACCGTCACTTGCACACGCTTGCTCGTTTATTAGGATCGAGGGATATTTTTGGATGGAAGCTGTTTTTCTTGTTGGAAAATAAGAATCCTGCACATGAGTCCGAATCCACACGGAAGAATCCACACGGAAAGTTGGCTATGTTTGCTATATATTTCACTTTTTAACTATTTTCTTTTCTGTTTATCTGTCTTTCACTGTTGGAGAAGCCTGGGACACAAGATGTACAATGACATAACTACACTGTAGCTATGTTCGTTTGACAAATAAAGAACCTTGAACCTAACCCAAGTGCACGGTTACGCACAACAACCTGAGCTAATTCACTTAGCTCTGACCATAAAGTCAGCAATCGATAACCAATGGTAAAGACACAATTGTATTCATTCATGTGATTGTAAATCGATGTTGTTCTACTGTTAAATGTTCTGGAAACCAAATGCTAACGGCCCGTCTACACTACAGGCATCAACAAATCTTGATGCTGGGCGTGTCTGAAGCTTGGCGATTTTTTGCGCCCAAGGCGACCAACAACCAATCACATGAATCTCCCTCCCCCGACATACAAAGCAATAGCGATGTTAAAACGAAGTAAACTGGATATAAACTTCCCAAACAGGCGAAAATCTACCAGTTCCACCCACTGCCTCTGCCCCCTCCCTCCATGCTGGCTCCTCCGGTTTGTATCCCGGTAATAGTTCTGGTCGTAAAGAACCGGGTGATTTGCTACCGTAACTTCTCGTTTGGAATATGAGGAAATGAACTGCGGTCTGGCTCTCCCAGTTTGCACGCGGTTTGATTGGCTAGCGCTTGTACTGGCAGGATTTGCATAAACGGGATTTGATTGGCTGATGCCAGCTTCGAAAGCATCGGGAGCATCACAAGTTGAACATTGCTCAACTGTTGATGCTCACGATGCTTGCAAAGCCATGCTCCGATCCCCACAATGCAGTTCGGCGAAGATTCTAAATCTTCTACGTCACCCCATTCAAGTGAATGGGCGAAGCGTTGAAAGCATTCTTCGATGCCTGTAGTGTAGACGGGCCGTAAAAGACTATTGGATTTATGACCAAAGTATTGAAATCCAAACGGTGGCACATAAAGAATACACATTCCCAACATACGTTTTGCAGTTCACGAACACTGCCCGTTCCAAATCTTATCATCTCCATACCTTATGTTATGACTTTATGCAAGAGGTTTTTTAAATATGTATATATTGTACAAAGAGATGCACTGTTGTAGAAAAGTAATTCCACCATTAATTATAAAAATCAGAAACAGGTTTATTGCCAAGTAGGTTTTGCCTCGGCGTATACGGTGCATATATGCAGTTAAAGAAGATACATTGTAAAAACAACCTAACACTAAAAACATACGTAGAAAAACTAAACTATCATAACATTAAAATATCGAAAATTATTCGCATGAAAAATAGATATATCAAAAAATACTTATACATTCAGAACACATGGGCAAGGTGGAAATGTGTATTTTACTATTCTTTAAATGATTATTTGATGGACCTTCTGAGCCCGACTTACTGTTGGAAAGCCATCATTTCATAACCATTGTTTTTCGCAATGCATCTCGTTCGAACTCTAGTGTTATCCCGTTTTTGCTAATGTTATAAACTCCCAGAATGCTTTGCAGGTGTCAAACAGAAGGGCTGTGACACATCACACCGTATGCAACTGGGATTCAGAGACTCTGAGAAACTGTGTTGATGTTCGAAAGAGAAAGTTTCGAACCGAAATGCAAACACAAGTTCACTTTAGATACAAAGTGCTGATGGGAGTAGATTGTTGTGTGTGTGTGTGTGTGGAGTTTTAGCCTCTCCAATCTTCGAAGCAGTCGTTTTATCTCAGTGCACACACACGTACACACACACACACACCTGCATGCCACTGAGTAACAGTCCCCTGTGATTACATTGTGTAGTTCTCCTAGGACTTACAGACAGACACACACACACACACTACACACACACACACACACACACACACACAGCCGTTTTACCCAGAGGAATAATCTCGTGGCTGCCATTTAGAGCGAGTGTCCTCTGACTGCAGCCACTCCTGCTGCTGTCACAGGCGGGGCAGCAGCGGTGCAATCTAACTTTGATCTCTAAACTCAAATTTGAAAGATCATAATTTGAATATCTCGGAGTTAGGTCTCCCGGGACATGTCCACAACATTCGCCCAAAAGAGAGCGAAGGAAAAAAGCTGCCTCCATCACATTTTGTGCTGATCAGGAAAAGAGTTGGCCGAGCACTTTCTTTCCATCTGAGCACCACTGTGATGCCAGCAAACACTACGTAGGTGCAACTCCTACATTTCTACGTACACACCTGAAAACCTTTAACATTAAAACACATTATATCGTTTCTCTTGTGAATTAGTTGCTAATCAAATGCCATATTGTCCTGGTGTTTTGCAACCTGTCTCTTCCCACGTCTGATCTCCTGCCCTCCAGAACTGGGTCTTGTCTTTTGATTCACCTTGTTGATGTACCTCTTGTCGGTTTGTCGTCTTTGTTCCCATGTGGCTCCTGATTCCCCGTGTTCTGGTCTCGTACAGTTTTTCTGCTTTACCTTGCCTGGTCCCCCTGTTATTCCGTTTTAGATAGATGGATCTTTAATGTGTTATTGTACAGGTACAATGAACTCAAGGTGCCAACACGCAACAACAAGACAATATAAAAACAATAAATAATAAATTAAATTGCACGATTCCCCTCGTATTGCACGGAAGGCTTCTATAATTTAAACATTAGCAGCGTTTAGTGCACACATGGCCCTGGGAAAGAAACTGAACTTGAGTCGGTTTGTCCGGGAAGACATGGCACGGAAGCGCCTGCCTGAGCGCAGCCGAAGTGCTCGTTACCCGGGTGGTGTGGGTCCTTGAGGATCTTGACTGCCTTCTTAAGGCAACGAGAGCTGTACAGTGCCTCCAGGGAGGGGAGGGGGCAACCGATGATCTTCTGGGCCGAGTTGATGGGAACTAAAGCCATATATACCTGCCCTCCTTTTTTACAGCAATTGGTTCCATCCTCCTGCCAACACCCGACACACATCCACCATTGTCTTTTGATGTTTAGAAACTAATCTATTCTAAAATGTTGAATGTATTAAAGGCCGTACACAATGGTGGTATGTTGCGAGAGATGGTAATTGGACGTTTCACTACTTCTCCAGACTGAATTACATCATTAAGAAATCCCTGTGACTGTTTGGGGTGTTCCCTTTCCTGCAGGGTGCTATATAGGTTTTTTTGTGCATCCCTTACGAAAAAACACTATAGTATTACTATTAAGAATTACTATAATATAGAAAGCTTTATAGAGAGTTGACTATCGTATATCTATCATTAATTATGAACTAATTAGCTTTAAATAATTATGTAGTCATCCCTATAGTATGTATGGTATCAACACATAGGAGCAGTTTCAATTCGAAATATAGGGACTTTATTAACAAAATAAAATAACTTAAATGTAAAATATATATTAAAGTACACTTCATTTTATCTTCAAACTACAAACTGTAATACATATTGATTGCAGCATGTAATAATGACACCATCAGCATTTAAAGCCTCCCTCTGACATCTCGTCTGCCTACAGGTCATGTTTGCCTCTCCCAATCAAACTAAATATCTTAGACCTTACAGAAGCTATCCCCCGGTAGCATAACCACTGGAGCAATGCTAACTGTGGAAACTGATTCGTAACACATGTTCTATTCATTTAATCACCAGGTAACAAAAGCACATCAGTACTTGTTTGCAGGTAGCAGACCAACTGGAGTACTTTGAACTGTGGAAACTCAAAACTGGTTGGGCAATGAAATGTAGGGGGAACAAAGAAAAGTGTCCCAACCCCAAACCCGCTCAGCAACACTTTAGTGTTGGTCTCCATGGGCATCCTCAACCCGCTCAGCTCCAGAAAGGGTTTCCTCCGTTATGTGCGGCCCTTTAAGAAATAAGTAAAACAATACAAAATTATACAACCGGGTCCGCTGTCATTGTCTCTCGCCTCGTACACACAAAGACAACTCGCTCGTACACACAGATAACACGTAACAAGCAGCTCAAGTGGAGCTATTTCTGACTGTATCAGTGTGACAGACATATCGTTTTTTACAGCCACAGATACCGGATTATCTTTCTTTGTCACAGCATTTGATTTATTGATTGCTGTTGAGATGTTTGAGAATTTAAACTAATAAACCGGTATGTGACAAAGCAACAGAAATCAAGGCATTTAAAATGTATGCATGATATGCGTTGTGGGTATTTCAGTATTTACCGATTTTTGCTTTCATTATTGAGTTTGGTTCTCATCACATTCGTCACGTCCTTGAAGGTGAAGTCAGAATGCTTCTCTTGCACATATTCTGTGGGGAACAGAATATAAAACGTTTTAGAATTTTGCAAAAGCGTCTATAGTACGGGTATGGGAATAGATATGTCTCATAATTATTTGTGTGAACATAAAAATAATTTGTGTGTAAATATGTGATGTGTAAATGTAAAACACCACAAATGCATTTAAAAGATTTGCAAACTCACAAATAAATGTGCAAGTGTAAAATGGATCTGCAAATACGCTACATATTTTCACAAATAAAAAAAAATATCTTAATATATCTTTAACATTAACAACTTTCAATCAGGCATTTGTGAATCCATTTTGTATTTGCGGACCAAAAATGCGCTTGCGGATCTCAAATCTCTGCTCGTGGATCGTCTTTTTACACACACGGAATTTTGAGACATATTTTCCGCCGGTCTCGGCTAAAATCTACTCGTGTCACTCGGTTATTTTCGGAAACCACGTGATGGCCCGCTGATGAGGACATTTCCGCATGATTTCAAAGTAAGAGCATGATGGTTTGTTTAATGCTCTGTTTTTATATTATAATGAACAGCAGAACGTTAGATGCATTCTTTATCACCATCATGTTATAGTGATAGTTAGTTTGGTTCAATACAGCATATATCGAGCACTTTCGTTGATGTTGAAGTGCAGGCTATACGCCACGTTCGGCTCCCGGGGGAGCAGCTGGCAGCGAAGCAGCCCAGATGAAACTCTTTCTTCATTGTTTGTTGTGTATTCAGTCAAGCGGGTCAAAGTTACAATGTAAAATTGTAAGTACAATGTAAAGTCCTGTGCTCTGCAGGTGCCGGTAACGAGCAATACAATGACAAAACCTTTCCAAACAAAACAACTAGTAGGCTAGGTAGGTAGGGAGACAGAGATATATATATATATATATGGATATCATATATAGATACTTCATTCATCCCAAATTGTGAAATGTGTGGAAACAAGTATAAACACAATAACATTAAATACAAATGAAGGCAATAGACAGGAATATATGCATATACAGTAGAAAGGACACAGTGAATATTATAACATTGAATGTAGCCTTACTATGAAGGCTGACCTAAATACGGTGCTTTTCTACAGATTACTTTATTACTGCACTGGTAAGGTAAAACTAGGCCGATTAATAAGATGTGAAGTGCTTTGTAACTTCGACCCGCTTGACTGAATACACAAACAATGAAGAAAGAGTTTTATCTGGGCTGCCAGCTGCTCCCCGGGACCCGAAAGTGGCGTATAGCCTGCACTTCAACATCAACGAAAGTGCTCGATATATGCTGTATTGAACCAATAAACGAACACAAACTAACTATCACTATAACATGATGGTGATAAAGAATGCATCTAACGTTCCGCTGTTCATTATAATATAAAAACAGAGCATTAAACAAACCATCATGCTCTTACTTTGAAATCATGCGGAAATGTCCTCATCAGCGGGCCATCACGTGGTTTCCGAAAATAACCGAGTGACACGAGTAGATTTTTGCCGAGACCGGCGGAAAATATGTCTCAAAATTCCGTGTGTGTAAAAAGACGATCCACAAGCAGAAATGTGAGATCCGCAAGCGCATTTTTGGTCGACAAATACAAAATGGATTCACAAATGCCGGATCGAAAGTTGTAAATGTTAAAGAGATATTCACAGATTTTATTTTTTTTGTGAAAATATGTAGCGTATTTGCACATCACATATTTACACATTATTTTAATGTTCACACAAATAATTAGGAGACATATCTATGCCCATATACAGGCATATTCAGCTACTGGGGGACAAGGAAAAGGTCTGCTCACTGGCCAATGGCTCAATTGCCGCAACGATGTTGGGGTCCAGCTGCTTTTTGGCGTCCAAACTCCTCCACGCATTAGTCTGCTTCCCGAGAGAGAAGAGGACGCCATCAATTGTCTCGTGAAAAACACACATCAGTTCTATGACCTTTTTTTTGGGTCCTTGCTCATCCGGGCAAGGACATTTCTTTTAACAGTTACTCCTTCAGCCAACTGCACCTAGTAGAAATCAGACACATTGGTAGGGGTGTGAGTGACACTACTCTCAGCTTACGATTTGCCGTATCACAAACTTGAATGGAGAAAATCTATTTCATTTTATATACTTGCAGTCAATAATGGGTTTGACTTTTGAGCACTATTTAGGCTCGCATGAAAAGCATATAAATATATTAATGATTGAATTATGCATGCAACATTTCACCCAACATGGCTGGCAAGGAAATTAATGTAAGTGGGGTTATTGAACATGATCATACCATGTCACCAGCTTTCTCTTGGTGAAGAAGATATCATAGAAATGTCAGTTATTTCATTTAATTAAGGCAATTAGAAATGCTAGAATGTCATTAATAGTGTCAGTTTTACAAGATCTGCAAAGCATACCCATAGTTGCATTGTCCTGGCTCCCGTCCTGGATGTTACGGGGTTGGTGTCCTTCAACTCCCTCACCTGATCCAAAAGACTTGGCAGCTCTGAGAATACATTGCAGAAAACAAAATTGTTTCAGTATCATTCAGCTGCATCCTTCAAAACACCAACCAGGGACATAGGCATATTGGTTCGTGGTAAATGGATTTATATAGCGCCTTTCTAGTCATCCGACCACTGAAGAAAATTGAAGTAACGTGATACAGCAAAAAGTTTAATACAGCGTATTTACAGCCTGGTTTGGTGGTGGGTGGATGCTGGGAGTGTTTTCGGAAGCAGAGATAATGTTCGGCCATTTTACAAATGTAACGGGTGCGTTCCACATTATGCCGTGGCCTACAGTGCGCTTGCCTATTAACACAAAAGATAATTTAATTTAAACAAACAAAAATCTATTTATTGTTTATTTGAATACACTTTATATTGCGCGAAGGGCAACATATTTGTACCGGACGTGTTGACCGGAGAGATTTGCCGGACTTCCGCATATTTTACCGGCTAACGGGAACTCTGTCCCCCACACCGGGTTATCATTGGAGAATGGAAGTTTGATAAGTGAACAAAATTTATTTATTTAATTTTTGGCCAGCGATATAATTAGGACTCACATGTGAGATTGTGCGAGAGCTGTCACTGGCTTTACTGCTAGACGTTGCTATCCAAATGTGTAGGTGGGGAAGATGTGCTGGGTGAGGTCACGTGAGAAGACGTGTGTGGGGGCCGCAGTGTCTTCAGCACCACAGAACGCATTGGAGACACAGTCTGGTACTCTCATCTGTTCTGCTATCGTTTACTGCTATTTCATCTGATCTTGGATTCGTGTCATCAGCTGTGGTGCGCTCCACAACGGACCACGAGTGTCAGTACTGTACTGTTTCGACCATCTCCTCTGCGCTCCGATGGGGAATGTGGAATTTGAGATTTGAGTTGGCTTACTTCTTTTACAATCGAAAGATGCTTATGGAATTAGTTATGGCTCACAAGCATATGCACACATAACTGATGGTTTGAATGTAGGATCTTTAAGAAACGTGTGACAGTAACTGAAATTAAATATGTGAGGCTTTATTATATGTATAATGATGCTTATAACATTCTACAATCTGGCTTCAAGTCACCACCTCACCATCCGCATAGACAGTTTCCCCTGTCACCATAATATTCTGTAATTTTTTTTTCAATATATAGATTACAACTTTTGCGTGGGAAGTGGCATACACCTCTTTCAAGCCCTGTTGTGTGCATACTGTACATGACAGTTATAATAAACAGGACAAATCAACACCACCTGCAACCATCAGCTTGTAGATGGCCTCCACATTGTCGAGGCATGTCTTGGCTGATGTGCATGCATGGGCATCAAAGCCTGCGTTTTAGATGTCCGTGGCTCCCGCTTGGTAGGGGGATAGCAGCAGCAGCAGGGGCTTCAAGCCAAGGGCATGCCACTTCTCCAGCTGGGGACATTATTGTTCAGAGGGAGAGAGATCAATTAGATACATGGGTCAGTGACATTTTATATTTTCAAAATGGCAAACAAATGAAAATGAAACGGCAAGTCAGTTTCTGAGTGAATTCAAATATGTATTTTTCATGTGTGCATGCGCCCACTGAAAAAGGTAACACTATAAGGCATTTTAATGCATTTCATTGTATACACCCCTTGAAAATGTCATTCGGCAAAACAAGGCTATTTTCCATATGATATTAAAATTAAAAATGTAATTATTGATCGATAAGGAATCTATATCCAGGTATAACATTTTCACACCAAAACTACAAATGTTAAATATTTTGTCTTTTAAGGCAATAGCTTTTCATCCGTCAACATTTTGTCCCTACATTATTCCAGTACAGGTAAAAATGTTTTCAAATCAGATGAAACCTCTTATTATAATTAAATTCCCTTCATTAATTTCATTGTTTATGTCAAGTAACACACTATTTTATATATTTGTTGTAAAATTCATTGTTTTACTGTATGACGTGTTTCGTTGCGCTGAATGACATACTGCAACTGCAATATGCCATTAGATCGAGTAACTGGATGTAGTCCTACATTTAAAAAGGATACCAAAGACTTTATAATTGAACTTTACATTTATTGACATCAAAAAACAGACTCGGTGTCATAACGTGTTTCAGATGTCCCCGTACCGCCCGTTCGTCATGTCGGAGGGAGTCGGAATTGGTGGCATAGGCTTGAGATGTACTTCACATTTTCTCTTAGAAGTTGCTTTCTTAACTCTTCCATTTCCTCCCTCGGTTTCCGTGTACGGTTTTCACAGTTTTTTTTCTTGCTTCCACGTGAAGCCTTATCAGGTGTTGAGGATGAGAGTGGTCCCTCCCAAGGTGAGGATGGCTGAGATGGTTCAGGGGGGGCAACTTGTGGAGGCTCCTCAGAAGAGTCCTCAGACAGAGGTGTGCGGTTCATCAGCTTCCTGCCTCTTTCTTTCCCCACGTCGCCTCTGATTGAGCCTCCACTGTTCCCTCTTCTGTTCAGCAGCAGATGCTGTCAGTTCTGTGACGGACGGATGGTCATGCTGTCCAGCTTGCGTCCTCTGTTTATACCTACAAAGTATTTATGTATTTATTTATTAGATATTCATTTGTTTATTCTTTTTAATGCAGATTTAAGCCAAGTTAACTGCCAAATGCACTTTGTAGTGTACTGTAGATATGGAAAACTAATGCAGGCTGATAGATAGTGATGCTCCGATCGCCAATGTTGGGGCCGATCGGCAGAATCAGTATCGGCAGATCCGATCGAGTGGGCGGGGCCTATGGGATCTTCCATTTAAAGTGATGTTTAAAACTCAGTTAATGCTCATTCTCTGGCGCTTCTGAAGAACGTGGGACTTGGTTCTGTTTTTAGTCATGGATGACAACCACTGCTTCTGCTGGCTTTGGAATTTGTCCATTTTCTTTTTGAGTCTCACATCTGTTGGCTGTGGATGTTCACATAGTGGGCAGATTTTATTTCCACAGTAAATCTTTTCACTACAGTTTGGGCAGGTCTTTTTTTGTGACACACAGTGAGAGAGAGAGTGGCTCTTAAAAGTGCCGTTGGTTTTGTGTGTGTGTGTGTGTGTGTGTGTGTGTGTGTGTGTGTGTGTGTGTGTGTGTGTGTGTGTGTGTGTGTGTGTGTGTGTGTGTGTGGATATGTGTGTGTTGGTGATATTAAGTTTTGTAATGAAGCTGTAAAACAGAAAAAATAAAAACATGATTAGGATTATTTAGAATAACAGTAACATCTGTGTTATACTCTATGCAATAATAATTCATCTGAGCAATACTCTGGCATACATTATGCATTTATACTGTGCATATTGTTATATAATGGCAGTGTCTCCCTCGTAATGCAGAACAATACCCATCTTTGCTCTAAAACCCATACAACTGATTTAAAATGTGTACAGATAGTATCCACTTAAGCATAGTATACCATTGATTCATATTTGATCCAAAACTGATGGATATTCTATTTTTAATTTAGTACCGTTATTGACGGTTACCCCGCATGACAGATGGTCGCCCCAAATGATGAGAACACCGCAGGTAGTTAAAAGTCTATTTAAAATGTACACCATACAGTTCAGACGAAAGAAAACGGAACAAAGTTTCACAATAAAAAAGAACATTCAAATATTAAACATTAACATAAAAACATTAAACATTTAAAAAGTTAAAGTGCAATGCACATTACATGCATCAGGAACGTTGCGTGAACTTTGCAGTGACATAAAAGGGGCGTCTTCTGGCAGGAAGGATAGGCTCAGACTCTTTGCTGTGAGCGCATGGAGCTCTGTGAGTGGCTTTGTTAGAACTCCTCGTTGTTTTTTCACTTTGTTTTTTGTGATGGTGTCTTTCTTTCCTGCTAAAAGTCGACTGTTCTCATCTCTAGTCAGAAAACAGCTAGCTTTCTCTCCGTTGCCAGTTTCTTACCCCCTCTTGAACTTTTCACGCAGCCCTTTCTTTTGCCCTCGTCTCACTTTTTGTGGCTCTTTCCTTTTTCATCTTTGCTAGTTTTTTCTTCAGATTTATGTTCTGCTTTCTCAGCCTGCAGTCTTTTACAATGTTTCTCTGCTGATGCATTCTCTCTCTGTCCTCTCTCTGGTGTGGAGGACACCGGTGGATTACAATCCTCATCCACCACAGCTTGCCCTGGATTCTCTTGCTGCTCTTGGATTACTTCTCCACCAGCTAGAACTGGTGGAGTGTTCTCCGTGGATGGAGGTGTCAGGTCCAACATCGCCTTGTCCTTCCCCTGTAACCTCTGGATGCAGCGTTCCACTTGTCTCTCTGAAATCTCATCCGACTTCAAATATGGAATCCTGCCCTGTAGTCTTCTTCTATGGTAGCTGAAACAATATAATGTTATACTGATTCTGGTGGGCTAAATCACGTACACATTTAAGTTCAATATATTACAGAAAAGGTTATTCCTAATCCTACTAACATGACAGTTTGAAATACACCAGAGAAAGATAATGATAATAATAATTCATTTATTTTGTATAGCGCTTTTCAATGACCCAAAGTCACTGACAATAGGCAAAGAAACAGAGAAACATACATATACTACATGTTACATATAGTTTTTTACCTTTCCAGGGTGTCCGCGGGGTCTTAAAAAGTATTAAAAGTTGATAAATCAATTTAGCGAAAATTAAGGCTATTAAAATGTATTAAAAAGTATTAAACGGCATTTTCCAAGGTATGAAGAAGGTCCACAGCAACGACAACATGAAACACCCTTTAATTTACTGAAACAACATGTCGGGAAACCCCCTCAAGGCGGCCCCATGCATAGCGTGCCATAAAATGCTGCTTCTTATTTTAAGTTTCGTTGCCTTGCTCCGCTCTGTGGGGGGGGTTTATCTGCTGGTGGACTACCTGAGAGATATACAGCAGGAGAACACGCCGTCCACCGCGGAGAATAAACAGAAGGGCGACCATGACAACCATGCTCCGGGGTCTTCTTCGCTGCTTTTGGTGTATTTTGTGGCGGCAGCAGCGCCACTTACAGGCCTGGCATATGTACTACAGCGTTTCCAGCATTTCCAGCGGTCTAGTGTGAACGGACGCGTTAATGAATCGAATGCGTGTGAACGGAAGACTTTTTTGCGTTTGCGTTTTACTGTATGCGTCCTCGTGGGGCCGGGGTCTAAGCCAAACTATATCCGGTCACAGAGATCTGCTATTTTAAAGTAAGCTCAACACATATCGACCCTAAATATAGTCTATATTAAGAACGAGAAAAGTCTTAACATATGTATCGTTTTTTGTAAACATGACAAACGTGTGAGGGTGATGACGACAGAGCATCGTCCTCTGTGCCGGGCTTAGCCCCGGACAGCCCCAGCCCAATTTAACCCCTGGGTATTTGTGAGGGAGCTCCTATATGGCATTACCGCTGAAGCTCATGAAGTTTAATTTATTTCATAGTTCAAAGTTTTGTCAATTGTTTTGTTTATTGGTCAAATACTGGTTGCTACTGGTTTCTGAGGAGTTCTACTGGAATGAAAGAGCACAGAAGCAACAAAGCAGCATGCTGCATTAAAATACGTGGGTTATATGTTCAATTTGAATGTTTACGTAAAACCCGACACTTAGCTGCCGTGAAATGATCCCCACAAACGCGAGTATAGTTGTGGTTGGATGTTTGAGATCCTCCCGTCCGATCCTATTGAGCCATGTTTCCTGGCGACGCTTTGAGAGTTCATGTGTTGCTTCACCCTGGTGTGTTATAACCGCCGGCAGCCTGTAAAATGACGTCGGCCCCCTGTTTCGATCACCTCTGTTGCCGCAGCCAACAATGACGTATTACGGTGTCTGTTTTGGTACTCCAGTATGGCCGTTGCGTGACGTTACCTGTGACGTCATATGTAAAGCTCATCAGTCTCATGGTGGGCAAGAGGCTCCGCAAGAATAATTCCTCCTCCTCCTCCTCCGGTGGGGGTGGTGGCATGGACAGAATAGGACCGACGGCAGACTTTTCTTGAAGGAGGACATCTCCCTTTTCCTTTTCCCCCGGACCTCACCACTCGCCTCCTCCTGTCCTGTCTCTCCCTGCTGACTGGCTGGCTGTCACCTGGCTGGCTCTCCTGGCTCTCTGCCTCTGGCACCTGGCTGGGGTCCGGAGTAGCCACAGCTGGATGGAGGCAGGGTCTGCCGGGGGACATTGCTGGACGTCTCACGGTCAATGATGAATGGGTTTAAAAAAACTAATCACTGCCGGGAAACGCCTGGGCTTATATCCCCCTGAAGACCCTCTTTTCATTCTGTGTCTCCTTCCTGAACCTCAGTGTCTTCCATTTCTTTCTGCACACTTCCTCTAATAAAATGAAATGAAATAATAAAGTTAATTTCTTGAATTTACGAAATTATTCCTCCATTAATGAAAACCAAATCCCTTTATCTCTGCCTATTGCATAACAGGTTTTACATGTCACACTTTATGTGATGAACATTTATGACATTAATGAGGAAATGACCTGCGGTGTGTCTCTCCCAGCATACACGCGGTTTGATTGGCTAGCGCTTGTTCTGGCAGATTTGCATAAACGGGATTTGATTGGCTGACGCTTCCACCGAAGCTTCAAAAGTTGAACATTGCTCACCTTTTTGCAGCGAGCCAATCTACGCTTCGCTCCCACAATGCAGTTCGGCGAAACGTGACGTCACCCCTTCAAAGTGAATGGGCAGAAGCTCAACGCACGCCGCCGTGCGGACGGGCCGTTACTGTCAAAAGAAACACTCGTTACCAATGTCATGTTTTGCACCCCTCCACGTGGAGTGTGTCCTCCACGTGGAGTGTGTCCTCCACGTGGAGTGTGTCCTCCACGGGCAGCAAGGACTGCTTGTCCCTAACGTTCTTTGTTCAGTATAGATCTATTCAAATAGTTTTTATATAGCTTTTCACATACAAATAATTTATTTTGTGTCTGACGATGCGATGTAGAAATATATATTCATTTTAGGTGCGGAGGTTTGCCTACACACGCAACTTCCCTCGAACCTGGCAGAGAAAGAGACGGCCGGTGCCGACTGGCCCACAACGTGTTTGAAGCGGCACCCGACCCTCTCCATGCGCAGACCTCAGGTCTCTCACGGCTACAAGCTCTAACCGAACAGACGTCAACACGTTTTTGGACAACCTGTCCTGGCAGAGCATGTTTCATCACTCAGGACATTTGGAATATGGACGAACCAGGAGTAACAACCGTCCAAAACCCTGGGAAGATTGTGGCCAGAAAAGCAGAGCCTCCTCTCCTCCAGTCGCAGCCTCCTCTCCTCCACTCACAGCCTCCTCTCCTCCACTCGTAGCCTCCTCATCCACTCACAGCCTCCTCTCCTCCAGTCGCAAGCCGCTCCTCTCTCCACTCAGCAGCCCTCCTGCTCCTCCCACTCGTGCCTCCTCATGCACCACTCACAGCCTCCTCTCCTGCCCACTCACAGCTCCCTCTCCATTTCGTAGCCGTCCTATCCACTAGCTCCTCTCCTCGGCCGTCGCAGCCTCCCCTCTCCTCCACTCACAGCCTCCTCTCCTCCACTCACAGCCTCCTCCCTCCACTCGTAGCCTCTCTCCTCCACTCACAGCCTCCTCTCTCCACTCACGCCTCCTCTCTCCATCACAGCTCCTCATACATCACAGCCTCCTCTCCTCCACTCACAGCCTCCTCCACTCACAGCCTCCTCTCCTCCACTCACAGCCTCCTCCCCTGCCAGTGGAGCTTTTCTCACCCGTGTCTATCCGTCCAAAAGCTGGACCAAGGAAGCAGATGTTAAGGCTGTACAAAGGCTTGGGATCAGATGCACTGTGCAGTCGTGTTCATTTCGTCAGCTATTTTTGTATTTAGTCGCAGTCGTGTGTCAAATGTCCTTTTTAGTTTTAGTCATATTTAGTCACCGTCATCCTGTTATTAATTTAGTCAAGTTTTAGTCGACTAAAAGTCTGAGCATTTCAGTCTACTTTTTGTCGATGAAAACTGTTTACATGTTTGTCTTTTTTAGTCATCAAATTATATTGAACATTTCAGTCCAACTAATCCAGCCAAAACCAATAAGTTGCCATTTTAGTCAAACGTATTTCACAATAAGATGATGTCCTTTTTTGATGAAAAACACAGGTTGAAGGAATACATCCAGACATGGAACATGTATTTGCATATTTATTTTAAATATATAAAACACACACAACTCAACAATACAGGGTACTGTACACACACACACCAATTGCAAAATAAATAGATACATTAAAAAGGTTTAATAAATTAAAGTTTAAACAAGGCATGGCTAGAATAACAACCATGGAAAGGTGCAAATAAAAAGTATGCGTCTGTTTTGTTGTTGTTGAAACTTGAAAACTGAAAAACATGGATTTTGAACCAGTGAGCTACACAAACGTTTTATAAAGACTGAGCCCAACAACTCCTGCACCAACTGCATTTTGGAACAAGACTGCACTCTGTTTATAACATTAAACATATATAATAGTGTAATGTTATTTTGGGAGTGGGTGGGTTGGTGGCTCAGCTAGAGGCTGGGGTGGGCTACAAACCTGTGGGGCATTGGTTAATCAGTGCACCACAGGTTAAGTCAGCCACCAGCACACACACTCGGGAGAGCGCTAACATGTTAGCGAGGACAACCTGCACTGCTTCATGGCAGGTCATTCCCGTCATGTCTTCACCTTTGCAATAAACCAGACTATTTGCAACCACTACTGGCATTGTAGTATTGGCACTTCTTTTGGGGCTCCTCCAAGGACCAGGCAAGGAGTCTGGTTTATTGCAAAGTGTTATTCAAGTGAAGACTGAAAAAGACCATAGCAACCAGAGCAACCTCTGCTAGCCATCACACCAGTTAGACCTGGTTCAGCTCGAGAGAAGCACTTCTTTCCAGTGTGGTTCTTGCTCTGTTGCGGCGGCCGCTTGTGAGGTCACCGGTTACACTGAAGACACGTTCGGCAAAGGCTTGTGATGCTGGCATTGCCAGAAGGCCCAAGGCCAGAGGTTTCAGAAGTGTACATACACTGTTAAGCTCAAAGAGCGCTTCAGGCTGAACCCTCAATACAAACACGGAAGGGAGGAGACGTGAGTATGGAAGCAAAAATAATTTAATTTCCAACTCAAAATTCAAACAATACTGATGTGGAATTAATAATCCGGATCTGGGAATAACTACGGGGGGGGGAGAGTGGAGGTCCGTAGTTGAAGATCCGGAGGATGTCGGAGAGAGCAGGCTGGAGCCGGGGTTCGGAGATTCGCAGCGGAACACGGGTGAGACGAGCCGGGGAATCAGAGTTGAATAGAGCTGGTAGTGAAGATAATCCGAGGTTCGCTGACGAGGTGGTGTTGGCTGGACGTGGCAGGCAGAGAAATACAGGTTTAAGAATATAACGTTGACTTGGAAACTAGGTTAGCTTTCTAGAAATCAATACGTGTTACCAGTGTATCTTTGACGACGAACTGGTGCATACTGGATGAGGAAGCCGGGTACTTAAGCAGGTGTGGGTGAGTAGATGGATCAGGTAGATGAGTAGCAGCTGCGGAGGTGAATTGACGGGAACTGAAAGTAGGTCAGCCACGCCCAGCCAGGAAGACAGACAGATACAACAAACATGAAACAGAAAGAGAAGCAGACGGAGGGGAATCTACACATCCTTACAGCTACTCTGAGAGATCCAAAGCTCCATCCCCTCAGTGTTGGCCGCATGGGACAGCCCTTCTTTGTATTGTTTATCTCCTGCCTGACACTAGAGGCCTCGGAGGTCCTGGGCCTCGATGGACGGCTGGGGCTGAAACACCTAAATATGGGTCGTCTCTGTTGTGGCTCACTGTATCCACAATCTCCTCTTCCTCGTTTTCACTCACCTGCTCTTCCACGTGAAGTCTTGGTGGCACACTGCGAGTAGTCTTCCGCCACTTTTAGAAGATTCTGAATTCCCTCATCGTTGTTTTCAACAATGGCTTCAGCTGATACAGCGGGGTCAGCTGCAGCGAGGGGAGAGAACTTGCAACTCTTTGAGAATGGCTACCTTCTGCCCCTCACTGGGTGGAAGGCTGTCCCAGCTCATGGAGTCAGCGACTGATGGAAGACGGTCCTTCACTTCAAGAGCACGGGACATCATCGAATAAGTACTGGACCATCTGGTTGGACAGTCTTTGATGGGGATGAGTCCGCTCTGTGGCAACGGATGATATTCGAAACAGTTTCACCAGTCGCTTGACTTTGCCCAGCAGTCGATTGATTGCGAGTTCCTTCTGGATCATGTCGACAACAAGCGGGAGGGTATGGACCACGCGGGGGGTCCTTCTCTCCAAGGTGTCGTACCTTTCGAACACAGAACACACAGACTTTTCATATGACCCAATCCATGAAGAATTCAGTTGATATTTTAGCACATCATTGATCACCGCATGGAATGTTAAAAATGCTGATTGCAGATATAGAGAAATATCTGAAACGGTGAACAGTCACAGTATGTGGGAAGCCGGCATTGGGTTTTCTGTTTGGCACACACGGCACATAAGCATTATGCAGACTGACCTTTCGTCTCCTTCTCCCCCCTCATCACTATCCTGGAGATGTTCCTCTTCAGCGTTGCAATGCAAAGCAGCACCCGTGTTGCTTCCATTGTCCGTAATGATGGTGAGAATCTGTTCTTTTGGGATCCCCCATTCTTCTTTACTCTCCTCCACCAGAGCAGCGATAGCCTGAGCACTGTGCGGTGAACCTATGCTTGAGGTGCAGGAGTACAGCCTTATTATCCTGGGGCTAAAATAACAAGCACTGACTGCAAGAAAAGATGCGGTGAGCCCCTTGTAGTCCACACGTCTGAGCCAATAGTCATTGTGCGTGCCATGGACAGTCTGTGCTTGCATTTCTCCTTTTCGGCCAGGTACATTTTTTCCACCGGGTTTGTGATCTTCGTTTGTTTCGGCACGGTGAGTCTTTCATCAATTGTTTCCATCGTCTTGATGAAACCCACGTCTTCCACTGTCCGTGGTGGAGGGCTGTCCGTTCAGCTATGGCCTCCTCTTTGTGGCGTTGATCCCGCCATTCTTGTTTGTACTTTGTGTAAGTCTGTTCTAGCTGGCCTCTCCTCTCTCCTGGGTGGATCCTTTACTGCAGCACGTCTGTCTGGAAGCTAGGACAGGAATACAATCAATAAAACAAAGTATCTGTAAAATGAAAACTGGGTGGTATTATACTCACAAAGTCAGTATGAATGCATATTACTGCAGACACCTTGTGAGGTATGATTTTGTAGGCAATTAATAGTTATAGCATATTATCATATGACAAATCAAATGTGCCGTTGTTGTGAAATAACGTTAACAGTTACTGGTAACGTTATCCCATCATCTCACGGTGTGTCAGACCAACTCAACCCGATGGTACAGTACCTTTCCGCCCCTTTTTATGTGCTAAGGGATCCTGAGCAAGGATCAAACTGAAAACATCGTGTGTTCTAGATACATGAATCCTTGGTTCCTTTAGACCAGAACAGGAACTATCAAAAACATCCCAATCAAAGTTTAAAGTCACAACATTTTACTAAACAAACAGCAGACTAATGACCAGTGAAACTCGCTCGTGGACTTTAAGGTGAACGTTTTCCCACACTTTAACACCACTATGGTTTTAAGAGTGTGTGAACACGAAGATGTGATTTGAGAGCATCTGATCTAGTGAACGTTTTCCCACACTCTTCACACCAGTACGGTTTTTCTCCCGTGTGAATACGGTGATGTTTTTTTGAGAACACCTGATCTAGTGACTCCTACCTTTCCGGGAGGGACTTCGCCTCTCTAGTAGGCTTGTTTGAGACAAGCAAGACCTGCGCAGACCTGCACAGTTGCGATCAACGTCTTGCTAGTGCGTTGCATGATGGGTAGTCATTTTGACATTAACGATTAAACACATGTGTGCATTCTTTATAAATTCAAACCGAGTCAAGCCGACTCCGGAGGTGGCGGTATGCAGCTTCAAGCTGTTTGTAATCCGCCAAAAAACCGAGAGAAGAAGAAGAAGATGAAGAAGCCGACTCCGAGCTGTCCGACTTCAGGTGAGCTTCTTGAGACCTCCCCCGGCTGCGATCGGCTACTCTCGGCCCTGATGCCCATGATAAATTGCCTTAGCTAAACCTTGAGATAACTTATCCATTAGCTAGTACCCTAGTTAACTATATTTGTTTTTGTCTTTTGGCTAATTAGCTGTAAACTCGAGGCACTGGCAGCTTAGTCATTTGTTCATCACCACTCACCTTCAGACAAGCCAAGAAAAGCCGGCATAACGCGGGACAATAAGGTGGGAGGTTCTGCTAACTGTCTGTCTGAAGTGACTGCTGCTGATGCCCCGCTGTGCTGGAGACGTGGAGGGAGGGTAGAATGAGTCAGCATCGGAACTTCACTGTCTTCTCCCGACCTGATATTTTTATTTTGTATTCAATCAATATATTTTTGGAGAGGGAAACTGTGTGCAACAGCAGTATATATATATATATATATATATATATATATAATACTAATATAAAAAAATATAAACTACTAATATATTTACTGCTGTTGCACCACAGTTTCCTCTCCAAAAAAGTATATATATAAGATCATATATATTATATATGCTAGTTGTTATAGTGCTTTAATCACGACTTAGTTCCACCTGGAGTAAATCCACCAGCTACCTGCAGTATACAAAGTCATTCAAACTAGCTGCCCCTTCACCAGCTTTGAGAACACTTTGATGATCAATCATTATAAAACATATCATATATATTATTCTGAAATGGACCAATCTGCACAACGACTACTTTTACTGTCTTTCACTATATTTTGATGAGAATACTTTTCTACTTTTACTGTAACAGAGTATTCCCACACTCTGGTACTTCTACTCAAGTAGAAGATCCGAGTACTCCTCCTACCTCCTGCCAGTTCAGCTCTTGACAAATGGTGGACAATGGCCACGCCGATGCAGTCTCCCAGAACGTTGACAGCAGTGTTGAGACGATCTCTGAAAGACAAACATCAGAGTGGGGGGGGGGAGGGTATGAGCCTCTTCTTCACACCATGCTGTTTGAGGTCAGAGGAAGCATCCTTTCCAAAACACGCTACGGGTTAACTTACAGCAGCCATTCTAACACCAGCAGAAGGGAAGCATCCCTCGCAGGGATCCCGATGACGGTCAGAATAAAGAGAGTGGTGACCATTCCCATAGCTGGGATGCCGTCTTCGCCCACGCTGGACACGGTTACGATCAGACTGGGGGGAACACAGCAAGAGTCAGGGGAGTGGAACACGTGGACAACATTGACGAGTCCTGATGGAAACATTTAGAGTAATGAGCAATCCTTATGGGAAAATGTGGATTTCTATGTAGGCGTATAATTAAAGAAAGATATTCACTGATAAACCTTAAAAAGGTGCTGAAGTTTAGCTTTAAAAAAAAATACATTTAACGATTGTGAATGAATTATTTAAAAAATGAACGTTTTGTTTAAATATGTTACAATGTTAAATCTGTAAAGGTAGTATGCACGATGCAGCCTTTTAACATCACTGCTTTCACTTCAGTGTGTGTGGTGGGGGAGAGGATAAGAAGGAACTGAGACCTACCAGAGGGTTATTAACTGGCTCCAGTTCAGATTGATGAAGTTGAGTTGGGCGATGAACACTGACGCTGATATTTCGTAAAGGGCTGTGCCGTCCATGTTAGCATTAATCCCGATGGGCAGCATGAAGCGCGTGATCCTCTTGTCCACTTTGTTGACTTCTTCACAGCATTGGAAGGTGAGCCTGAACGCAGAGCTGAGGACACAACACCGTGTTAGTTCTTCAATAGATTCCCTTTCAATCTTAAAACTCAATGTGATACTATCGTTTTGAAGGCTTTAAATCAGTGTCAGACTCATCTCAGGTCAGGGGCCACATACAGCCCGATTTGATCTCATGGGGTCCGGAAGAGTAAGTCATAGCTTAATAACCTATAAATAACGACAGCTCCAGATTGTTCCCTTTGTTTTAGTGCAAATGAGTACATTCTGAAAATGTCACATTTAATGAACTATCTTTTTCTCAAAATGTTATGAACAACCTAACATTAGAAAAATAAGTGCAATCTGAACAATTGTTATGCTTCAGTGTGTATACAAAAGTAGAAGTACCAGAGTGTAGGAATACTCTGTTACAGTAAAAGTCCTCATTCAAAATGTTCCTCAAGTGAAAGTAGAAAAGTATTCTCATCAAAATATGGTGAAAGTAGCGACAGTGAAAGTAGTCGTTGTGCAGATTGGTCCATTTCAGAATAATATATGTGATATGTTTTATAATGATTGATCATGAAAGTGTTCTCAAAGCTGGTGAAGGTGCAGCTAGTCTGAAGTACTTTGTAGACTGCAGGCAGGGTTGGGTTGTAACGGAATACATGTAACGGCGTTACGTAATCAGAATACAAAAATCAAGTAACTGTATTCAGCTCGCGTTACATTTGAAAAACGAGTAATCTGATTACAGTTACTTTCGTAAACCTGAAGTGAATACATTTTGGAATTATTGATGGAAAGATTTCCTCTCAACATTTAATATTCAAGTAGTTACAGCCGAATCATCACAGCCCACAAAACCACCGCAGATGGACCAAAAAAGCGTTTGAAAAAAAATCGCGGGTCCGCTCGCTCAGTGAAACAATAACAACGAAACATGGAGGAACAAAAGTCTGCGTTTAAATCGCGTGTTTGTATATATAGGTGTGTGTGGTTAAAACACTGCGGTCGCTCTTTAGTCTTTAGCCTTACTAATGATTATTTCTGAAGGTAAACACAGTGAAGGCGGTGCGAAAGGCACTGCGCGGCTCGCTCGTCTTCTCAGAGGCTTAACCCTCCCGCTGCCTCCTGGTGCTGCAGAGATGTCATGAAGTGAAGGAGGTGTTCCTTCTAAAAAACAGCTGTGGGCAGCAAATACTGTGAGTGTCACGCACATGAATTCATAGATCAAGGCAGACTGGTGCACACACTCTCCTGTTTTGCCAATCCGGTGCTTAAACTATAGCTCGACACCCCTGGCCGAAATGTCCTTAAAATGAAGTCAGAGTTCGACATTTTAATTCATGTCCTGCCAACACTGGCAGGACAGAAGGCGACACGCCCTTTCTAAGCCGTGTCCCTCACTCCTCACATCCCAAACGGCATCCCCATATTATGTTGTTAAATCGTTTCAGATGTTATGTTTCAGTGTGCTCTTGATAAGCCATTAAAACAGTAAAAACACGTTCAGTTTCCTTTTGCTTTTTTGTGTCTCCTGTTCACCAAAACATACCCATCTGTGATGGAAAAAGAAAGTAATCCAAAAGTAATCTAATTACGTTACTTTTTTAAGACACGTAACTGTAAACTGTATTCGGATTACTTTCAGAGCCATGTAATCAGTAACTGATTACATTTACAAAGTAACCCTCCCAACCCTGACTGCAGGTAGCTGGTGGATTTACTCCAGTTGGAACTAAAGTCTGATTCAACACTTGGTTATATTTCACATCATTCATCCACATCTGTGAAGTAACTAAAGGAGTTTTTAGTAAATGCAGTGGAGTAGAAGCAAAAAGCAGCAACAAAATAAATAAACCAAGTCCAGTTCAAGTTTCTAAAAATGGTACTAAAGTCCAGAACTATAGTAAATGTTATTAGCTACTTTACAGCACTGTCATGTATATTTTTCAAGGAGTGTCTGAAGCATCATTTAATATCTACTCACTGTTTAACTTGCTCCTGAAACGGGGCCTCTTTTAGCCTTCACAAGTGCACCAATATCAATATCAGCAGTCAATGTCTTCTTTTTTAATACTTTGCAAAGTCATCCCGCGGGCGGATTGAAATAAAATGTTCCTACCTGCGCGAGATGAGCATGGCCCTCATGATGGCAGGCATGACCCCCTTGATGAAAGGAAAGGGGTTCTGTTGGACGCACAGGACATAGATGACAGGCAGGACCACTGCTCCGTGGATGAGGAGCCTGAAGAAGGGCAGAACGTTCCCAGTGAATACCAACCACATCGAAAACAATGACTGACAGCGGCGAAAACGGTTAGCATGCTCAACTGCGATATCTGCTAAGAGTGCAACAAAAAGACAACATACCCAAAAACGACAACGGCCGTGAACTTTCCGAGTTTGAAGAGCGTCTCCCAGTCCCCAACCTCGACCACATAGCTGGTGGTCATGGACAGCACTCCTAGTGGCATGAAGCTGGAAAAGGAAACATTAGAATGAAAAGTCACGGGAACAGAGGCGGGAAGTAACCAAGTGTGGGGGAAACGTCTGTCGCCATGGAGAGGCAGGACTCAGAGAGGCACGGGAGAGCTGGAGCTTTGAAGGCAAACACTGACGGCTTATTTGGAGTTACCGGAGAATGGACGAGACAGGTGGGGTGCCACCAGTTGAGACAGCGGTTGCCAAACCTATTCTGAAGAACTCTTTCTGCAGCTCCAGGTTTTAACTAGTTCGGAGTGTAATAATCAACATTCTTTATCAGCGAGACTAAAGCAATAAGGACCCTGAATCTAACTGGAGCTCTCGTCCATAGAAAATAATGTGCGTCAGGGAACCTTCGTCCCTGAACAGTGAACTACCTCATGGCGGCTCGTGCTCCGTCACAGACTGGCAACAACAATGCGCCCAAGCTGCTCCTCCTTAAGAGAGATAGCAGCGATACCCCAGGCCGTAGACCTGTGCCGTGGGAAAGGAGACGGTAAAGAAAACGATGAACTGGGTCGAAGGTTGAATATCTAAGCCAATTATTCACTAACACTAAGTACATTTACTCAAGTACCTTACTTAAGTACAATTCTGAGGTACATTTAAAAGGAACATTCATTAAAACTCCACATTTTGCTGATAATACTTTTACTTAAGTAAGATTTGGAATGCAGCATTTTGACTCGAAACTGAGTATTTTTAAATTGCAGCGGTGTGCAAAATAGGGGGGGTCGGGGGAGCCCCCCTGAAAGCCTCAACAGCCACATTTGAGGGGGTTCTCAAATTATAATAATATGTATTTGTCATTTGCAATGGTCACTAAACAGTTTTAAAGCTTACTATCTCCAGTATATCATTCAAAACATGTATTCACAAATACTTTGGCTGGCAAAAGCATTTCCTCGCGTAGAATCGAAAACAGACGGCTCTTCAACGATCACGTATTCATATGAACGTCAGAATGTAGAATAATTTGACGGCGCCCCGGTTGAGAAATGCTGCTATAGACTACTGATTGTCTTGGCTTGCACCCATGACATATTGTATAAGCCTACTGCATATTGAGAAATCTTCGACCGGTATATAAATAATAAACCCCCCCGATTATTGACGGGTATTTCGCACACTGAATTTTAAGTAAAGGATCTGAGTACTTCTTCCAACACGGCACAGAAGATACTCCAGGGACTTGTAAATGGAAGGAACCGGTTTGTTTAATATGAATTTAGATTGGTACTGTTGGGTTTGTTGAGATGTTCATAGTATGTTGAATACTTAAAACGAAAGTTAGGTATAATCAAATATAATCAATTATATTCTTGTATAACCCACAATGAAAATGCTTCATATTTTAGGTTTTTCTATATTTACAGCATAAACAAAACAAAGTGGTTTGTTAAGTTGAGTGTAAGGCCTATGATGTATGCCCTGCTCTCTGATAAGAGAGTAGGCAGGTTCTTTCCTCTCCTCTCACAGCAGGGAGGGGGGCTCCAGACTTAAGGAGAAACACATTGAGGCCTCAAAAAGGTGGTTATGTCATAGTCATAGAATATGTCTAGTCATGTTTTGTTTTACACAAACTTGGGAAGGTGTGTCTTATGCCAGAGCCAATAGAATATGTTGGTTGGGTATAGAGGAGGTGTTTGTGGGTTTTTCTATCCGGTTTTTTGAGTATATAAAGACTGGCTTTTTTGGATTTTCGGAGAGGAGAGGGGGGGAAACCCCTGGTATACTCTCTCCCGGTAAAGCTCTGTCCTTCAGAGCTGGGTTAATAGCTCTCGGTAAGGTTCTCTCAAACTGGGTGAATATCTCTTGAATTTCTTGGTTGGAATGCTGAGTGAATTGCTTTGAATGAGGGAATTGCTTTGAATGCTGAATGGAATGATTTTATGGAAGATGATTTTGAGAGTATTGGTACCCACCTACGTGAGGAACTGCCTCCGAAACACTGTGGGATTTTGAGAGTATT
>RQJG01051974.1:0-23276 GCA_009756435.1 Chionodraco myersi
ACCGGTGTGATCATTCTATAATACACCATTTAAGCCCGGTGGAGAAATGCTAACGCTAGCATCGGCGATCGCCGATCTTTTCTACTTCATGCTATCTGCACTAATGGTTGACATTAAACTTTAAAAAGACCAGGCAGTTCAGAGAGAATCAAAGGAAGGCAGGCAGACAGCTTCGTATGACATTCTTCTGGACGTGTTTCATTGTGGTGATAGTGAGGGTAGACAATCGTTTGTTGACAAGACAGTAGTGACGGCCATCTTGATGACGTGTGTTGTTGTGCGAGACCAGAGATGTAGTTCATTGAGCGTTTCTTTCAAAAAATGTTGACTTGCAAAATTATCTTTTAAATTGACAAACATCATATGTGTAATTCGTGGCACAATTCAAACGGGATCGAAAGATAATCTTTTTCTCTCCATTGACTTCAATACATAATTTTTCCGAAATAAGGTCCCATGGAGCTCCCTGGAAGGGGAGGGACTTCGCCACTCTATATTCCAGTAGAGGACGGAGCCTGTGAGATATAACGATAGGTTACGTATTGTAACCATAGGTATATAAGCACAGGCGGAGCCCTCTACTAGGGGCCCTGTCTGTCCTATGCTGCTCGCTGAAGAGGGTGTAGGATGACAGTCAGGAGGCGAGGCCGCCTTATATACGGTGGGCTTGCGCGCGCACTCAAGTAGGCCCGCCCAGAGGGCCAGCTACTTTTAAAGATATCTCAGTCGGTGAACGCTCGCATAGTGAGGTCAAGGGGTAGTACCCATAGAGTCCAGTAGAGGGCTCCGCCTGTGCTTATATGACTAGGGTTACAATACGTAACCCATCGTTTCATCCCTCCGAATCTATTCTTCTATTCTATCTTTATATAAAATAAACGTAAATGCAAAGATGAGGATGTGTAAAAGCAGGGCAGATGAATAGATTAAATGAAACTCGAAAAATACAAATATTGTAAAATGAAGGAGGAGCAAAACATTCTGTGATTTAGTTACAACATTTGATGCAGACATGACTGGAAATGAAATGTTTTATTAATCATTGTGATCTTCATCCGTTCACTATAAGGCAAGCAGGTTCATGTTGCTTTAGGGTTTTGGTGTGACCGTGTCTGATATCACATTTGCATTGTTACACATGAACACATTCAAGTAAGGCCACCTGAGGCTCATTGGGTTTATTTGTTACTAGTTCAAGTGAAGGTTGACTTCATTACAGATGTTTTACATCAAACATGCAGCCTGGTGATGCATAAAGCTTAATGAAATGTTTAGGGCTGTCAGTCGATTAAAATATTTAATCGCGATTAATCGCAAATTAATCGCACATTTATTATCTGTTCTAAATGTACCGAAGAGGAATATTTGTCAAGTTTTTAATACTCTTATCAACATATGAGAGGACAAATATGTTTATTATCATGGGAACAATGACAAATATTCTGCTGAATATTCTCAATACAACAACCTGGAACCGCTCTCTCTCTTCTCTCTCTCCCAACCCTGTGTTCTTCTCTGCACTGAGCCAGTTGCTCTAACAGACACGCCTGTTTACAGTTTTCGGCAAAATGCCGCTCCTCTGTCTTCATAACAGTCAAAGCATGAGAACGAAGTTCCCACTGTGGTTCCCATAATGTGCTGTGATGTGCAGTCGACACGTTGGATGCGATCCAAATGATCTAACACAGTCCCTCGTCCTCCACAATGTTAAGCTGTAGCCCCCCATTTAGCTATCGCTGTTGAAAGCTTGCTGCTCGTAGATGCCGTGTCCCGTAAAACGTTCAAGCGTGGTCTGCCGCAAGCCAGCATCAGCTGTCAGCATCAGCTGTCAGCTTCAGCTGTGTGCTTGGCTTGCTGTTTAAAATACATGTTTTTGTATCTTGAAGGAGTTTGGGACTACTTTTCTCCGCGCCGTTCCTAATGAGCTTGCTTTAAAAGAAGAAACACTCAAAACAACCAGGACGAGGGTTAAACAAAAATCTGTTTTAATCATAAACGGCTGTGTGCTTGGCTTGCTGTTTAAAATACATGTTTTTGTATCCATATCTCTCGCTAGAATCTCCCACCATTCAACTAACAACAACAACAACAACAACAACAACAACAACAACAACAACGTCAAGCCTTTGGGCTCTGAAACTACGAGACGAGCCGAGGAGAAATACACGTGTTAATCGCATGTTAAAATAATTAGTGGAGTTAAAAATGTTTTGCGTTAACGTGTTATTAACGCGTTAAACTTGACAGCCCTAGAAATAATACATGACTTATGGTAAATCAATAATCGGTTTGGCCATAACACAAACCAGCCAAGGTGAACACCTCAGGTCACACAACAACAACTCTGTTAAGGCAGTGTTATATGAACACATCAAGAAGTTACTACTTCAAACACATCATCTTTGATTCTGATGGTCTGTCTATGAAAACGATAACACAGTTTAATCTATCAAGAGGAGTTAAAGAACGTTTGTGTTTCTCCAATTCTGCTGCTACACACCTCATTAACCAAACAATTTGTTGTGATTAAGAAATGGCTTATTCATTTCTGAGAACCATGGTATGCTGCAGGAGGCAATGTTAAAGTATTCCCATTTAATCCCATGCAAATGTATATTTGACATCTTTCATGTTGTCTTGGTAAACAGCGTCAAAGTACGCTGCTTCTGCCGGGGTTAGCTGGTTTTTCCAGTCTCCAGCAATTCCTGGGAAGAAAAGGAAATCCTTATTCAGTTGGAGAAATATGTGCACCTTTCTATCTTTATGTTCTTGCTATTTAGAAATACAGTATGTCAGTTTCTGAGGATTCCCCGATGGTCCTGATACCATCCACCAAACATGACTCAGCACCAATGAATGCCCTACCCCCAGAGACATGCTATGACTACATAGTACAATATTAGTGAGAAAATACAGCCCAGCAAACTCTCCATAAACATCGTTATGTATTTCATGAACAGATCATTTCAGGATGTATTGCGCAACGGAAATACATCAGTGTGTCCTCGGTTATAGCTGCTCCAGATTCAAGTAAACCTTTTGTACTCTATGTATTATTTAATGACACTCACCTTTCCTGAGAAACTCACACTTTGTCTGGTCCAGTAATTCACGAGGAACAGTAGAGAAGTTTGACATGTTGTTCTTCTTCATGTTCTTGAACAAACATCGGTCGGCTATCTTCTCTATCGCTTCATGGTCCAAAGGTTTCTGCAGGAACTGAGCCATGTTGCAAACTGAGTCCTTCAGGTCCTGCAGACAAACACAGATACGCTCATAGACCTGCAGCGGCTCTCCCAGTATACAATATCTTAGGAGGAGGAGTTTGAAGATGATTGCTAAATCAAGGTCAGAATTATTGGGGAAATATTTAGAAAAGTGATTTGAGGCAGATTTGAGGATTGTTCCTGAGTCTCACCATTATCATCTGTTCATAGGAGATGTGCATGATGTGCTCTTCATCTGCAGCATTCAGCCAGCTCTTCACATGATCAAACCACGAGCCAAACATCACTGGAAGGAACAGGAGACACAAGTGTTCCTTTCATAAGAGGTTATCATAACTTAGTTTGTTTACTGAACTTCATGGTCTTTCATGATCTCCCTTGTTAAAGGCTACACATAATGCAAAAAGCACTAAGTGGCTTTGCAAGATAAACATGTATCCCTGGTGTGCTAGCGACCCACAATGTATAAGAATGGACCGTCTTCTCTATTTGACTCTTGCTGGTATTTTGGGTTGCTTCAAAAAGACAGGTGCTTCAAATGAGCATTTTCAGAGAATTGATAAGAACAAGAATGTGTTTTTTGAACATTAAAGTTCGTAATCATGGGCTAGTAAAATCCCAAAACACAATTGAGAATGTGCATGATAAGTCCCCTTTAAATCATGTTACCAGGTAAAAGGTTTAAGAGTTTGCGGCCCACTCACTGATATGTATGGTGTTATGAACGCATTCTAAACGTTACATAGCTGTAACAATCAGAAAAACCTTTTCCATCAAGGAACTTGTGGAGGAACTGGGTCTGTGGGCCTGGGTCCACCAGGAAGGAAGCCACCTCATGATGATGAAAAGACGATGTGAACACATCTTTGGGGTTCCTCGTCACATAGATGACCTGCAGTGATGACAACACGTCAGACCCTTTCCTTCACACATACTGTCTGTGATGCGTTTATCACATTGAATCTGATCCACCTTAGTTGATAGGTTTACCTTTGGCTTTACTTCAAAGAAAGATGGTGGCATCATGTTGTACTGGAAGTGTGTAGTCAACAGTCGTGGAGAGGGCCTCTGTTCAAGTTCGAGGGAGGCGGGATACTGCACTTCAAGCCAGGGAACACGTTTCCAGTTAACAATCGTGTCAACAGGTTCTGGATCTCCTCCACTCATGATCAGAGGGACAATCTCCTTCATCCAGTGTGTACCTAAACAAAAAGAAAAAACAGATTTTCTTAAATATGTATTTATTAGCCCTTGTAAAACTTGGGGTGAGGTGAAATTATACCCATTTTCACCTCACCCCTTACTCGTTTGCTTGTGCTTAAATGCGGCCTTCAGAATAAGATAAGCACTAATTAATTACTCGTGAATTGTTAATACCATGAAAACATTCCCAAAGTCACAGGCAATAGCCAACCAGGAGGGAGGGTTTTTTCTTATCTTGTGTGCTTGCCAAATGTAATACTTCATACACAAACACACCATCCAAAAGATGGTTCAACTATTATTGAAATCTCTGGCCAAATGTCAATCTCCACTCTGTCTCAAGTTAACTTCTTATTTCATATGATTTTACAAGAAATGTTACTATGTCGTTTATGTTGAATCACCAGTAAAAACATTGCTTTGTAGCTATCTGTTAATTGTTTGTGCAAATTGAATACATGAAGGGACCCACCATTAGAAACAACTTAAAGGGGACCTATCATGCAAAATGCACTTGTTGATGTCTTTTATACATCGCCATGTGTCCCCGGTGCGTCGGGGAACTCACGCAGCGTCAGGAAATAAAACCCTCTCTCTTTTCCTCCGTACCCAAATCTCTAAAAACGGGGAACAACGGAGCTGATCCAGATTTGCGTCCGATATGACGTAATATCTGAAATGTGGACCCACGGCCCAATCAGAAACGTTGCCATCAGAAACAATGGCCGACTGTTTTGGACGTAATATGGTCGGTGTTTACATTAGCATCGCTAACACTCGGAGCTAACCTGTGCTGGAGAGCATGTGTGTGAAGAAGCAGGAAGTAGAAAGGAACTCGCCTTGTGGAATAACCGGCAAGAGAGAAAGCCTTTGAGCTCCAGACTGTTTCAGATCCTTGATAATCCATGATATGGCGTTTCATCACGGCAGTGTTTAGTTTAGACGGTAGCTGCCGGGTCCCGCATGAGCTCAGACCCCTCCTTTTTTATTCTTTAAAGCTTTATCCCCAAATCAGCACTTTAGAAACAGGAAGTGAAATAGAGGGATATGAGGCATAGCTAGAATGGGTGATCTGTTTGGTATTTTGAGCAAAACACAGCCGAAAGTATAACAAATAATGATTACAAAAAAATGCAAATAAAAAAAAAAATATATATAACATATATTTTAAGATCATGTTTAATCATCTGATTCGTCTCATCGCTGTTTCAGTCTGTGTTCTTCTAATTAGTGTCTACAGTGTGTGCCTATTGAGCTGTTTTGAGCCATGTGGGACAAAACCCGATCATGCCCCTCCCTCTCACTGTCTAAGTCAGTGGTTCTCAAACTTTTTTCAATCATGTACCCCCTTTGAAAAAAAATGCAGCCAAGTACCCCCTGATCAGCGCAAACACAATTTGTTAAGGACAAAATGCCTATAAAGAGGTACAGTAGCCTACAGCGCTGCACCATCAGTGTCTGATTCATTAAAACAACAACTTTGTAACTGAGAAACACTTAAATGCTACATTTCAAATGTTTAAAATCCATCACTAAATTCATGGCAAACCAATTTTAACATCATGCAATAACACTGAGACGACTTTAGCTGCATGGAACTGATCTTTTTAATAAGTTGTACAATGTAGTGAGAAACATGGGCTTGAGCTTCACTGCGGACCTTCGTCATTCTGACAGCGAGGCTAACTGCAGCTATTACACTTCACGTTTTGAAATATGTGTAACTCTGTTAATATAAACCCCACACTGCTCAAACTTCCTAACTTTTCCTAAAATTGGTATATTTATTTATCTATTTATTTTGGGGTGTTGGGAATGAAGAGAAAACATATATGAGCATTTTATGAGCATGGGATTTTGACCCCTCATATAAACATATGCATAATGCTGCGCTATACTTTCGGGCCGTTGAGTGGAGCAAAATTAAATACACTAAGAGTTAGACCTAACACACTTAGATAGTTTATCTACTCTGGAACTAGCTAAACTAGTTATAAATATGTTTATTCTTTACTGTCGGGTCACTTATTACAGGTTCAGCGAGCTGCACGAGACTGACGGGCTGTCAGGAGAGGGAGAGGAAAAGAGAGCACCCCGTTTATTGTTCCCATTTTATTATCCAGAATTACTGTAAACTTTGAATAAAGTAGTTCATCTACTATTAGTAGTTTGTTTAAATGCATTACGTATGTTTTTTTGTCATTAACATAAAATAAATCTCGCGTACCCCCTGCAGTACTCCAACGTACCCCTAGGGATCCGCGTACCCCCATTTGAGAACCACTGGTCTCAGTCAATGGTGACTGTAAAAACTACACTGCGCATGCTCAGAGTATTTTCCTATTTAATGTGTGTGGCAAAAAAATTATGACCATAGGGGCATAGAGCTGCCATCCCCTCCATACGCCATCTCACATCATTCAGAGCTGATTGGCTGTAAGTACGTCCATCTTCTCCCGCTTATCCGTGGTCGCGGATAAGCGGGAGAAGATGGACGTACGTGTGCCGCGAAAAGTGTGGTGTGTGAAGAGGAGACGAGAGACGCGTCCTAAAACCAGGAAGTAAGCTGCGCATGGCTTCCACAAAAAAGCAATGAGATTTCTCCATAGCATTTTAGAAAATAGCTCAAAATAAGATCTGTGGGAAACGTACCTGTTAGATAAATGCACGTTTTGTTCAGCCGGATAATATCCTACTTTTATAATTTTCTAATCATAAATCCGTCATTTAGATTTATGATAGACTTTTGAAACTACAAGAAGATAAGGAGGACTTTTACAAACAAGTAATAGAGATTTTTGTCCAGAGGGATAGGCAAATGGAATTCATCTTCAAGTCAAGGTCAGACTTATTGAAAATGGGATCTTACTAAGAGAGAACATTTCAATATTTAAATGATAAAATTACATTACAATTTCATTTTATTGAACTGCCATGCACGTCACTGCAGAAGCTCTAAGTTTTTTGTGCCCCACCACTTTTGTACATATAAAAACGCCACTGTATCATCGACATGTTTTTTATATATTTGTATATATCTGAGACCTATGCTATTGCCTAAAAATAGCATGATAGGTGAGCTTTAAAACATTAAGTAAGTCAAAATCAGAGGAACTAACTTGTTGATACTTGGATCATTGGCATACAGTATAGGGTCATTGTCCTCAACCGGACCTCCGAGCATGGACAGAGAGATCATGGTACCGCTGTAGGCCTTGACCCCGGATGTCTTTGAACACTGCCTAAGGACAACCCAACAGACCCATCTGAAAAATGAGCTAGCTATAGCTAAAGCCCACCTTTTACAGTAACAGAAAACCCAGTACATATATCTACACTGCAATTATCTATGAAGTATCTTTTGAAAGACATGGGGTCTAGTGTTTAAAAAAATAAATCTTGGAAAATAGCTGTTTTAGCAGTGATCAACAACATTTGGAATTTTTGTATTTGTACAGAGCCTTATCCCTAACTGCCTGTGAAACTCTCTTTGGTGAACTGTTGCATCAGGACTCATATCGTGCGAATGGCAAACAATATCAGTGCTTGTGAATTATTTTGACTTGCTCTTGTCTCATCTGGCTCCTCACAGAAATACAAAGCAGCAGGAAATGTCTTCCTTTTGATTTTACATTTATTTCACAAATCAAATAATAAAAACGTATCTTGAGGAGTGGTGCACACATTCAACACCGAACACTTACAACTCACCTGACTTGGGATACGTCACGATGATGATATCATCTGGGCGAAAAGCAAACTCTTCAAAGTATTTCAGACTCTCTGGCGTGTGCACAGATGAGACCACGTAGACCCCCTTGTACACCGTGTATAACTCTTCCTCCGTCATAGTTTAAGGTGCAGAATCTCTGTGGATGAGGGAACTTATATAGTGGATGATGTGTGCTTATGCGTGTGTGCTCGTTCCCTGTTTAAATGAGAAGGCATTGAGTAAATGGTTAGCCTACACTGTCAAACATCCCCCGGGCTCTCACCTTTGCCATAGTTTATAATCCAAATGAAACATTTTTCACCTTTAGAGTTTAACATGAATATCCTCCAGATTGTTTGAAGGTATCAACCATCATTTATTTTGTTCACATTATATATGCTTCCGTTAGGCAATATTATAAGGAATCATTCTGTAAACTGTCATTGTTATGCGGATGATACTCAACTATATTTATCAATCAAGCCTGATTAAATTAATCATCTAAATAAAATTCAAGACTGCCTCAAGGACTTAAAAACGTGGATGACCTTACACTTTTTGATGTTAAACACGACCAAAACTGAAGTTATTGTACTTGGCACCAAGAATCTACGAAACAAATTATCTAAAGATATACTAACTATGGATGGCATTAATTTGGCCTCCAGTGAGACTGTAAGGAATCTTGGTGTTATATTTGATCAGGATTTATCCTTTAACGCCCACATAAAATCAATTTCAAGGTCCGCCTACTTCCATCTACGTAACATTGCAAACATCAGGCATATCTTGCAGGGTTCGTACGGTCATTGAAAACCTGGAAAAGTCATGGAAATTGAAAATGCAAATTCCAGGCCCTGGAAAAGTTCAAATATAATTTACATTTAATCTAATCGCTGAAATAATCTGCGGTCGCGAGCTGTTATGTGCCATCATGACGCGCATGGTGTTATTTTTTAATATATGAAGCGCGAGCTGTGTGCTCGAGTCTTCCTGCCTGTCGGCTGAACTCTGCTGCTCCGGGATGAGGGTCAGCTACATTATCTACGGTACGTTCGTTAACTGTGCGGAGTCACTGTGGCACAGACTGCACCGCTGGTGAACAGCTGTTAGAACGGGCCGTTCAGAGCAGAGCGGCAGAGCGTGATGTGAACTGAAACGTTTTTCTGTCGCAATATCATTTAAGGAATCGTTGAGCTAGCTAGCTAGCTAGCTAGCATACATTGTCACTATCTGCTAACGTTAGCTTTAGCCTTCGTTTTCTAATATTTTTTTTCATAGGCTATAAACAGAGGTGGTATAAGTATAGATCTTGTACTTGATTAAAAGTAGAAGTACTCAGATCGTGTACTTTAGTAGAAGTAGGCTACTCAGCTCTTGTACTTAATAAAAGTAGAAGTACTTAGATCTTGTACTTAATAAAAGTAGAAGTACTCAGATCTTGTACTTGAGTAAAAGTAGAAGTACCAGAGTGTAGGAATACTCTGTTTCAGTAAATGTCCTGCATTCAAAATGTTCCTCAAGTGAAAGTAGAAAGTATTCTAATCTAAATATAGTGAAAGACAGTAAAAGTAGTCATTGTGCAGATTGGTCCATTTCAGAATAATATATATGATATGTTTTATAATGATTGATTATGAAAGTGTTCTCAAAGCTGGTGAAGGTGCAGCTAGTTTGAATGACTTTGTACTGCAGGGTAGCTGGTGAAGGTGCAGCTAGTCTGAAGTACTTTGTAGACTGCAGGGTAGCATGTGGATTTACTCCAGGTGGAACTAAAGTCTGATTTAACACTTGATTAGATTTCACATCATTCATCCAGATCTGTGAAGTAACTAAATGTATTAAATACATGTAGTGGAGTCGAAGTACACCATGTACCTCTGAACTGTAGTGGAGTCGAAGTACACCATGTACCTCTGAACTGTAGTGAGTAGAAGTACACCATGTACCTCTGAACTGTAGTGAGTAGAAGTACACCATGTACCTCTGAACTGTAGTGGAGTCAAAGTACACCATGTACCTTCAGGTTCAGGTTCAGGTTATTTATTTGTACCCGTAGGTAGATTCTTTTTGCAGAGAAAAAGACAAGGGTTCCATCCTGCCACTAAAAACAAACACAAACAACAGACACATCTCTAATAAAGTACTAGTAAAAGTACAAGTATACCCTGCTCAACCAAATCTCAAAATATTTTAAAAAAAATTAAGAAGGAAAACACTAGTACAAACATGGACATTCAAAATTCACAATTAAATAAATAAAGATAGGCATCTGTGTGACGCTGTAGTGCAGTAGAAGTACACCATGTACCTCTGAACTGTAGTGCAGTAGAAGTACACCATGTACCTCTGAACTGTAGTGGAGTCGCAGTACACCATGTACCGCTGAACTGTAGTGAGTAGAAGTACACCATGTACCTCTGAGCTGTAGTGAGTAGAAGTACACCATGTACCTCTGAACTGTAGTGGAGTCGCAGTACACCATGTACCTCTGAACTGTAGTTGAGTCGAAGTACACCATGTACCGCTGAACTGTAGTGAGTAGAAGTACACCATGCACCTCTGAACTGTAGTGGAGTAGAAGTACAAAGTAGCAAAACATTGAAATACTTAATAAAGTACAAGTATCTCAAAACTGTACCCCCGTATAGTACTTGAGTTTATGAACTTAGTTACACCAGTGGCTATACAGATAGAAAGACTAAGCCTTGCAGAGGCATGACAATACATTTTCAAAATGCTCAACAGTGCTGCCAGAATGATAAACTGACTGCTACACAATTAAAATAAATGCTTTTATATATTTATATTAGATGTGACTCTTTGGCGTTTCTGTTATTACCTGCTGCTTTAGTTGTTCTGACGGCTAACATCCTGTTATTCCTCATTTTAAAGCCGATATCCCGTGGGGTCGGGGGGCTCGGATCCTTGTCACCTTTTCCATACCTGATGACTTTGCCTCCCTGACTACAGTTGCTTCAGCGTGTAGAAGCTAGTAAGCCTACTATTTGATTTGTTTTAGATAGGCACTACATGTTTCATATGCAGAACTTATTTTCCTGTTCCATGTTCAAATACAACATTTTCAGTGGTAATTTTTGTTTGGTCATGGAAAATGAGGTAAAGGTCATTGAGAAGTCATGGAAAAGTCATTGAAAATCATTGGTGAAAAAGTGTATGAACCCTGCATTATACATATAATAAAGCCTCACGTATTTAATTTCAGTTACTGTCACACGTTTCTTAAAGATCCTACATTCAAACCATCAGTGTTATGTGTGCATATGCTTGTGAGCCATAACTAATTCCATAAGCATCTTTCAATTGTAAAAGAAGTAAGCCAACTCAAATCTCAAATACAATTCCACTTTGTATTTCATCAGCACTGTCTCGCCGTCGGAGCGCGGAGGAGATGGTTGAAACAGTATAGTACTGACACTCGTGGTCAGTTGTGGAGCGCACCACAGCTGATGACACAAATCCAAGATAACATGAAATGGCAGTAAACAATAGCAGAACAGATGCGAGTACCAGACTGTGTCTCCAATGCGTTCTGTGGTGCACACAGAGCGCGCTGAAGACACTGCGGCCCCCACACACGTCTTCTCACGTGACCTCACCCAGCACATCTTCCCCACCTACACATCTGGATAGCAAAGTCTGGAGGTAAAGCCAGTGACAGCTCTCGCACAATCTCACATATGAGTCCTAATTATATTGCTGGCCCAAAATTAAATAAATACATTTTGTTCACTGATCAAACTTCCATTTTCCAATGATAACCCAGTGTGGGGGATACCATTGACTTTTGCAAATATTGAAGCGATCACTGATTGCTGTAAACATGTAATTACTGTATGATACTCGTAATGCTGCATGGTGGACCACTGGCACTGCTAGGACGCCCTGAATGTAAGCATGAAGAGGGGACAAGTGTTCGGGACCTCCTCCACCACAATCAGAGTCACAGTCACATAGTCAGAACAAATGGAATCTTCTTCAAATAGATTGCGCTGAGCAGCGGCTCTGTGGACAACCCTCAGCTGCTCTGGCTGCTCTGCCCTGATGCCAAGCAGATACCTGTGTGTGACATCATACTCAGTCAATCTTTTCTTTACAGTTTAGGTTGATTAGGGTTGCCTTTGTTTGCTTGTTTTTCACATTGGCCTAATTTCATATTTTATAATGTATGTGTGTGTATTCCATGTTCCTGTTTTCGAACATTCAATGTTCAAAGGTGTTATTGTCATATGCACAGCGACAGCGTAGTTGTTGGCAAGGACAATCTTAACTCCCAGGCTCCTCCAACAATGCAGCATACAAATAGTACAAGAAGAAATAAAATAGTGCAAGAAGAAACTAGTCCAACAACGTAGGTGCAAAACTTACATGCAGGAATAATTCAAATATATACGTATAAAATAGAATAAGATAAAACAGAAAGTAAAATGAAATACTAATATGGGGAGGCATGAATGAAAAGGTTGTATAAACAGATGTGGATATGTATAAATATATTATATATGAACAGATAACTAACCAATGCAACATTTATGGTATTATACATAATAAATAAATATGTGGGCTTTTAAACAGATTTGTACTAAAAACCCTTTGTAGGTTGTACACGACTCAACCCAGACCAAGAGGAGCACCCTGACACACCAACACCACCCCAAGACCCACTCCCACCCAACTGCCCGTGGAAGCTACATCTTACCAATTTGGTGCCATGTGATCCATCACCCAATCACCGCATAAACCCAGCAACGACGGAACGGCAGACAGTCACCACCAAAACAGGCCTCCCATCACCACCGCACACCACATGCCAGGCTCCCATCACCGCACCGCACCACCAAAACCAGGCCCTCATCACCACCCACCACCAAACCAGGCTTTCCCAGCACCCACCCACCACCACACCAGGCTCCCATCCACCGCACCCCACCACCAAACCAGGCTTCTCACAGCACCACCCACCCCACACCAGGACTCCCATCACCCACCCACCACCAACACCAGCTCCCATCACCCCACCCACCACCACACCAGGCTCCCATCACCCACCCACCACCACACCAGGCTCCCATCACCCACCCACCACCAAACCAGGCTCCCAGCACCCTACCCACCACCAAACCAGGCTCCCAGCACCCACCCACCACCACACCAGGCCACACTTACTAAAGTATTAGTAAATAATCACCAAACAACAACATACATGTAAAGGAACTCGGACAAAGAATCATGATTAGACATTCATCTTCAGAGAGTGTAAATGAACAACAGTGATGACAATCAAGTGGCGAAACCGTAAACTAGAACAAAGGGAAATATATCGGTACCCTATTATTGGACAGATAAAATTATAACGTAACAAACGCATCGTGATATCATTTCCCCAAGGGGATCTATAGACTGTTTGTTATCTATCAAATGCTATGTTATCCCTTATCTTAGAATACTCTGTTGGAGGAGTTATTATTCACCTGAAATGTTGTGCTGTAAGGCTCGAGGGATGCTCTGATAATAGTCTGAGGAAACATCACCTTTGGGTTTTACAGCTATTACACTAAGGATGGATGAATGTGTTCTTAGAATTAGAGGCTTTATAGGATTTGTCCACAACATGTTGGCTGTTCAGCTGCTGTGCCTCTTTCCCTTTGTGAACACGATGAACCCGTTCTCCATACGTTCCAGTGAGCAACAGTTGCTGTGATGAACCTTAACGTACCATAATGTCGTCCTTTAGAGAGTGAGAGCAGAAACACTCAGTGGAGCTGAACTGTTCAAAGTGACATTGGTTCATCGCTGCATCCACACAGTGGAATACCAAATACTTCATACGACACTGCACTTGTCTTCAAACGTTTATAAAACAGTATACACATGTTACAGTAGCCTAATGAAAATCAATGTAATGTGTATTACTGCTCACTAATTCTTCTTCACCCTCCCTTTATTTGTATTTCTTTCTCAGTGGTATGTCCTGGCCTCCATCCTGGCAAGCAGCCTGATTCCCACCCCATGCAAATCCCATTGCCAAACAAAACAATAACTGTTTTGGTGTTTGTATGGAATGAATAAAGTGCAACAGTTTAACATTGTTTTGACTTGAAGGATCCCTGTATGCATTGTTTTATGGCCACTGGCAATTCATTTCACAGGTGAATTGCATATTGATGTAAAATGAAGCTAAGCGCAAATTCTTTCAGGAAGACGAGGTATATATAATATATATACTGTATATATACATTCACTCCGTAGCTGCATATAATCAGCTCATCACAGGCGTTCTCTTCTTTAACATATTACATTCACCTCATTCTCCAGCAGCCAAACTTTAAAATGGCAGTCAGCTGTGATTTCAGGTGTTCATGCTTCCGCCCGCCTCCTCCTCATCCACCTCCTTTCATCACATCCAGTGCCAGGAGAGCTCATCCAAAGACCTCATCACACCCCCTCTTCATCCCATCTCCTCATCAAATCCAGATCACCACCAGTGGCTAGACCCCGGAGGGGTTCCCTATATGCTCACAGCTGCATTTCCCCCTTTAGATATACCATTTCATGATCGGGTCTAATCGCCAAAGACTTAACATTTAACATATGGCATGTGTCAATAAATGTTCTTTAAACAAAATGAAGTCTCTCCTGATTGAAATACACAGAAGCAGCCCACAAGCGGTCCTTGAGATGATAGTACATTATTGAAAACATTAATAACAGAATGCTTAATGCACAACATATCAAGAAATAAGTAGCCAATGCTTCAATCCTTTGAGAATACACTGTTTGTAGGCTATTTTAATTTAATAATACATTACATTTATAAAGTGCTTCTCCTGGTCCTCAAAGCGCTTACAAGCAAGTAAAACAAAAATAACAACAAAAGTAGAAAGTGCTAAACTAGGTGGAATAAGGGAAAGGGGTTAGTTGATTAGGAGTTGAAGGCAAGAGTGAAAAGGTGAGTTTTGAGAGATTGTTTGAATGATGTTGACGGATCTGACGTGGCTGGAGAGGGAGTGGGGGAGGCTGCTGCGAAGGCCCTGTCACCCTAGGTCTGGAGCTTTGTCCTGATGGGCTGCAGTAGGTTAGCTTCAGCTAACATCTGAGGCGACGGGGGGGGCAAGGTTGTTGAGGGCTTTGAAAGTGAAAAGTGATATTTTAAAGTCAATGCGGTGTTTGATGGGAGGAATGTAGTGTTATTATTCTTTCTCCAGTTAACTAAGCTATACTGAAGTGCCAGTAGATAACTAAATATCAGTACAGGGGCTTCAAAGGTTTTTTACTCGTTTTTTTGTGGTCTTTTTGGACAGCGGAAGGCTAGATTACCCATGATCCTCAGCCACCGTTGCCGTGGAAACGGAGCCGGTCCACTCTCCGCTACCTGCATAACCCTAATTTATTTCAGATACCAAACACACTTTTTCCGAAGATTGGTGTCACAAATATCAAAACAATATGTGTGTCGATAACAAAATACATCCATCATAAACTAAACTGGAAACAGCAGTATACTTTGTCTTGTTAACACTTTAAAGTTTTCTTTAACCCGTACCGCCTAGTGGTTAAAGCACGTTATTGAATTTGTTTGTTGAATTATGTTATATTTCATGAAACATACAAATATTAAGAGTACATACATAGGGGGAAAGTAGAAGGTCAATCATATAAATATAGATGAAAATATCAAGAAGATACTGTTGTGATCTCTACAATAAAACAGTTTAGTGCCGGACATCCAAAGATATTAATATGAGGATGTGCAAAACAGACAAACTAAATAGGCTTCATTTAAACATTAAAGATTACTTTAAATAAGAAAAAAGCTTTGGGGGTATCTACAGACCAATATTAAGTCTGACAAAGTGCATAACGTTTAATATATTGCATAGTTTGTTTTGGAACTTGACAATCAACTTTCCTGCAATGTTAACTAAGTTGAAGCACTTATTTTAACTGATATTATACATATGTATTATACTCTTATAAGATGTATGTAGATAGAATAAGAAATGTGCAGAATATGACAGTTTAATGGTGGAGGTATGCACACATATCGATAGATGTCTTGTAATGCTCTGTTGAGGAACCTGCGACCAAAGTTCTTCATCTCTGACCTTTTTAATCTCCGGCCTTGTCAGGTATTGAACATCCAATAAATGAGGAACAGAGAATTATTAAATATAAAACACAGAATTTGTGTGATTATACTAAATGATTTCTAAATAAACACCACTGCATATTTACAACTGTTACACAATGCTGCTGTAACGAAAAAATGGCCCCGCTTCTGATCAATAAAGTATATCTTATCTTAAGATGATCGATGGCTACTGCCATATTTGCTAAATGTGCCTCTGAACCTTGACAAGTGCATGTTTCAGGCGTATCAATGAACAACAGGGGTCACACACATAAGACCAGCTGTTAAATAAAGCTCTTCTGACCTTAGCTGGCATGTGGACCATGCTGCCCATTATGGGCACAAGCAATTTTCACCCATTTATTAATTATATGTTTTGAATGTGAGTGTTTCCTGTCCCCTAAACCTCCAGGGATGTACACAGTTTAATACTGGAAACTTCTTATTATGGGAAATACGAAAACGTCTTTTAAAACTACAATTCCCAGTAGAGACGTGCCATAGAACATGTGAAACCTATGTGCGAAACACACAGCACGTGTAGTTCTGGTGACGGGGTGGGGGAGGGGCTGGACTGTCGTGGTTCCATTCCATTTCAAAGTGCTGTTGGACGCTCTGCGCACTGCCACTCCAATATCCAATCACAGAGCTTGAGGACTATCACGGGGCTTGCCAAGCAAAGAAGAGAGAATACTCACTTCCGGGTGTAAAATGATCTAAAGCAACTATGAGCTGCTCCGACCCTCGGTCCTGACGGACTCCAAAAGTCCGACATTATACAATCAAACAAATAAACACAAGAATAATTGTGTGTTATTGTTGAGTAAATAACAGTGTGTGGTTTAGAAAATAATAGAAAATTAGAAGTACGAGTTGGGAGTGAGAATGTGTTGGTATTTACCCTGCATTATGCACGTTACTAATAAAGAATTATGTTATTGTATTGTATGTATTTACAATGTATTCACATTGTAAATAGTTCATAATCAACGAATGACAAAATGCAGTGACAAGAGAACAACCATTGTATACTTGTTTGAGTAATAAGAGGCAGTTTAATATAAAGGCAAGGCAATTTATGTTCATACACATCAGCAAGTCAAAGCGCTTTAAATAAACGGAAGTACAAAATATAACACATTTTCACATTATTATGAACTCAGTCGGGCGAAACAAGTGCATAGTTTCATATTGTTCTCATATATAGTGTTTTAAAATGTCTTTATTTTGTAGGCCTTTAAGTGTGTTTTAAATGTGTTTGGTCATTATTATGGCGTGCGCCAGCGTGTGGACGTGACACCTCGTGAAAGAGCTCTCCAGTGCCTCTGTGTTGCTTGGCAGACACCTTGACAGGTCTTCTTCCTCAGACTCAGGGCTAGTGTAGTCATTGTCATCCGACTCCTCAATGTCCTGCTGTAATTGAAGATCATGGCATTCCAAAGCGGCTACACCGCTGTACGCATGTACAGCCTGTTTGCGTTGGCTTTGGAGGAAGTGCCACCTCCGACTGAGGACACTCTTGAGCCCATGTGCAGCATCCTCCGTCAGGTGACTGAAATCTGTAGAGGAATAACCACACAGAAAAAGGGCTCAATGTAAACAAACCATGACAACTGTAAATCTCTTTGCATTGTACAATGCTGCATATGTAAGCACACTACAAAGTAGGTACATCCATCTTACACTGAAGGATGTTAGTATATAGTGGGTGCCAAATGGGATATGTTGATTAATGTTTGATAAAGTGCTTGACACTTAGTCAATAGACAGAAAATAATGGATTATGATCTTGATGATGAATAGTTTCAGTAATTTACTATTTCACTTCGGCCTGACACAGTGACAGATGTGTTCTCCTTATGTAAGACATGCAATGTGTTGAAGAGTGGATGAACATATTTTTGATGCCCTCCAAAGTGTGTCCTCTCAGTGCTTCCACTTCTTGCACTTCCTTCAGAAGGAACATGATGTGCTGCGACATCTCTTTCACCAGATGCTCTGCTCCTCCTCCAAACGTCTGACCAGCATTACCTGCTCAGAGACAGACCTCTTCAACCTGAAGGTGTTGCCTTTAGGTTGAGGAAAGGAATGGAGTAGTGGACAAGGAATATGTATTCATAAATTATATTATTACAGAATGATTTTCATTTCTGAGACACAAATCTTTGTAGCGATAGCATTGGTTCTCTATAATGTCAACTCATTACAAATATTATATATTTGCAGGTATCACCATTGCTTTTTCTGCCCCATGATAAACTGTCATATTTTGGTATGGACTAAAAAAGCAACAAGCCAAAGTAGCAATTATCCTCCCGTGTGCATGCCTCTCCCATGTAGGGTGTAGCCTCTGTCAGCAGCAAGCCAACTCCTCGTCAACCTGTTCTTCCTGCACTCCGGTGTCGTATTGCACAACTCTTTCAGCTCTCTCATCCTCTTCCTCTTTCTTTGCCTTGCCTGGCTGCTGTCTGCAAAGTGAAACGGAAACAAAACTGTGTCATGGTGCCAGAATGTTTTTGTTGTTTTTGAAGTGTAATTTCAATAACTACGTTTGACAACAAACCATGCTGACGATACAGATCTTGCTTCCTGCGCAAAAGAGTGACGGTGATGTTCTCAATATCCACCCTCAGTCCTTCAGTGCACCCTGGGGCGTACACTCTCTCTACATAGCTGCAATAAAACAATTGGAGAAGAGATACAATCAGTGACAGTCTCAGTTTCAACATATAGCCAACTTATATTGTATGTCTACACTTACAGTAATTAACAGATGTATATATGGAGAACCTGTGGTGTGTCTTACCTGTGACACACATCATTTTCATTAATACCTATACCTACCCTTTTGACTTGGAAAAGCGGTAATGCTTGCGGTTTCCATCACAGCAGACAGCCAACATGCTGGACAAACAAAGTGATGGACCTGGCACATATCCTCTTGTTTGTACTGACAGAAGCAAAACTCGAAGAAGCTTCGCTGAAATGTATCAGCACAGATACTACCTGTCTGTATATTGATTTAAAAAAAGTGGATTAGTAATTGTTTTGAAAGCAATGCCAACAATTTATGATATGGTATACAGTAATATGATATTGTTTTTTGTATGTTTCCGTGTAATTCAGGCAGATTTACCCGTCCAGCTTGAACAGATCTGTGCTCCAACATTTTCAGAAATGCCTGGACATGGCTGGTGCTGTCACCTTCATGTGCTCGAATGAGGTGAACACATCATATTTGTAAAGCGTCTGGCAGCTGGTGCTAGCTGGCCAGTACCGATACAAAAGCAGGTCTTTAACCTCAGGAGAGGATTTCCGAGGCAAGCAGACATTGTATCGTCCTGTGAACAAATGGAAAAAGTAAAGGTATTTCGGTAATTAAAATGTGAGTTTGCCTTAAAATATTGGATTTTATACATAGATATGCATATATGATATATTGGCTATTTGACATGGCATTTGGGTGTTGTCTGAAAATGACCAGGTGATAAAAATCTTTGCATTGCACAAAGTGGTAAAACTCTGCCGTACAATACTACTTGTACAAAAAGAAGGGCTTTCAGAACAACATACCGTTGATGGTGACCACAGAAATATGCTTCCAAGGAGTAACTGTGACGTCATCAGAGCATTCATAGATTGACCTTGGAGTAGGAACAGGCAGTTGACATACTGCAATATAGAAAATAAATTAGGAAGGGTGTATTTACAGTTTTTCCTTAATTCTCCAGATTATAAAGATATTCAATCAAATGTTGCATAACTTCCACATATCTTGCAGCCCTAGTCAAAACCAATCGTGCTTTTTTCAATCAGCTATGTACACTTCCCATTCACACTTAATTTTGGGAACTACATTATAATGGGACATTGTAATGTAATGTTAACCTTTACATACTTTGTTCACAAAACTGAGGCTGGCCATTTTCATCCACCACCACAGCAGTTGTAGGGGGAATGGGCTCCAGAAATCCATTGAACACAGCCTCTCTGTCATGGAAGATATTCCTCTCGTGGGCCTCATGTCACAGGTTGCACAGAGGAACTCCATGTCCAGTGGAACACAGTCCAGGCACCTATAGCCGCTTCTTCTGCACAGCATCTGTGGCACTTCTGAATGGCTATTCTCTCAGCTGGGAGTTTTGCATTAAAAAGCATTGGCCTAGCCGTTTTCATTCTCACATCTGTGAGAAGCTGCCTTTGTGCCCAGGCAGAAACCGTTCCGTCTGTTGCCTCCGGAACCTGGACTGCAGTCCCTTAACTCTTGGAGATGAGTTTCTAAAAAATAAAACAGCTGTTAAGCCGCCACCCTAACACTGGTATGATGGATATTAAGGTAGTATACTGAACCACTTTTGAGTTGGAAAAATATATGCGGACTAATAATAGCAACATGCTATGAATCATCATATGCATCCAAAGCAATATTAGCAAGTGATACTTATACCAAATATGCATTCACTTGTCATGAAACAGTCAATACTCAATACTTTATTATGATTAACTAGATGAGTATACAAATGGAAACATTGGGAAAAACTGTAGTGCCAGTCAACTGCTGTTATAATCAATATACTCACCAAGACTACCAAACTCTTGATGTTCTGGCTGAAGGCCTTCCTCATGCACAGCATTGTCTCTTCTGGCTTGTGAAGCTGCAGAGACAGTCGTTGTTGCTTAACCCTTCAATCAATCTCAAATGACACCAATTAATTGTAATATGAAAATGCTCTGTAAGGACTGCAGGTAATTAAACTAAGAACATATTACCACAGCATCACAATGACAACTTACATTTGGCATACTTTTATCCAAATCGAGGTACACATTTAAAAAAATACAACACAGGCAAGGATTATCATCACAGGCTCTAAACAAATATCTTGATTTCATTTGGAAATGTTTTAAACATTGCAACAGATTTGTCAAGAGGTATCTTTAAATTACATAATTTCATACTGTGTACACCAAAATAACTTTGTTATGAATTATCTTTATTCTTAGAAATCATGATATAGTAAAGAACTAACCTGATGCGGGGCGTTGTGTTTCCCGTTGTCTCTCACGTCTGCGTGTGACCGCTGGATTAGAAAGAGGTCTCTTCCTGCTTTTTCTTTTCTTTTCCGTGGCCATGGCAGGGGTTTCCGTGGCCATGGCAGGGGTTTCCGTCGCCATGGCAGGGGTTTCCGTGGCCATGGCAGGGGTTTCCGTGGCCATGGCAGGGGTTTCCGTGGCCATGGCAGTCTATATTTTTTCAGAGGTTGAGATCAACAACAAAGTTGTAATACAACATAAGACAGCAGCACTTATATTTGAGAAATTATTTAACGGTTGCATAAAAAGGACTAACTGTCCCTTTACATTACATCAATAAAAAGCAATAGCAATGATTATATTACAGACTTGGGTATTTGCTTATCAGGAAAAGCCTCACCCTGGCCTCAAGGAGATGAGCCTCGCTAATCAATGATGCCATGTGCACCGTGGCCTCCTTGAGATCCTCAAAGACCCTCACTTCAGGGCTGAGGGACATGGCATACAAATAATACAAACAATACACAAAATGAAGAGTGAGAGAAAGACAGGAGAGTGATTAACAGATAAAGTGATTAAAAGAGAAAGTGAGAGAGTGATTAAAAGAGAAAGAGAGACAGTGAGAGAAAGAGTGGCTCTTAAAAGTGCTGTTGGTTTTATGTGTATGTGTGTGTGTGTGTGTGTGTGTGGTGTGTGTGTGTGTGTGTGTGTGTGTGTGTGTGTGTGTGTGGGGTGTTGTGTGTGTGTGTGTGGTGTGTGTGTGTGTGGTGTGTGTGTGTGTGTGTGTGTGTGTGTGTGTGTGTGGGTGTGGATATGTGTGTGTGTGTGTGTGTGTGTGTGTGGATATGTGTGTGTTGGTGATATTAAGTGTTGTAATGACGCTGTAAAACAGAAAAAAAGAAAAACATGATTAGGATTATTTAGAATAACAGTAACATCTGTGTAATACTCTATGCAATAATAATTAATCTGAGCAATACTCTGGCATACATTATGCATTTATACTGTGCATATTGTTATATTATGCACTTGTTTTTCTTATAGAGAAAGAGCCAAGGCAGAACGTTTAAAAGTTAGTGCTGAGCTTCAGTCTGCAATGTTCAAACCAACAGATAAAGCCAGAGATCTAGGTGTAGTCATGGACTCTGACCTGAGTTTCAACAGTCACATTAAAACAGTTACTAAATCAGCCTACTATCACCAAAAGAACATATCTAGGATTAAAAGACTAATGTCACAGCAGGATCTGGAGACACGTGTCCATGCTTTTATCTTCAGTAGACTGGACTACTGCAAAGGTGTCTTCACAGGTCTCACTAAAAAATCTATTAGGAAGCTGCAGCTGATTCAGAACGCTGCTGCTCGGGTCCTCACTGACACTAAGAAAGTGGACCACATCACTCCTGCTCTGAAGTCTTCACACTGGCTTCCTGTGTGTCAAAGAATAGATTTCTAAATACTGCTGCTGGTTTATAAAGCACTGAATGGTTTAGGCCCAAAATACATTACTGACCTCCTGCTAAATGATGAACCATCCAGATCTCTCAGGTCTTCAGGGACTGGTCAGCTTCCTGTCCCCAGAGACAGATCTCTCAGGTCTTCAGGGACTGGTCAGCTTTCTGTCCCCAGAGACAGAACTAAACATGGAGAAGCAGCGTTCAGTTATTATGCTCCAGATATCTGGAACTAACTCCCAGAAACCTGCAGGTCCGCTGCAACTCTGACTACTTTCAAATCCAGGCTGAAGACTTTTCTTTTTGTCGCTGCTTTTATTTGAACTATTCATATCTTAAACTGCACTGTAACTTTTATCCATGTACTTTTTCTTGTAATGTTTAATTGAACTATTTATATTTTAGACTGCACTGTAACTTTTATCCATGTATTTTTTTCTTAATGTTTATTTGATTAGCTTTTATTTTTTAATGCTTAATGTCTTTCATTTTTT
>RQJG01051975.1:0-36667 GCA_009756435.1 Chionodraco myersi
ATTAATTGGGTGTCGTCAGGTGCAGTGATAGAAAAACCATGCGCAATGACTGATCGAGCGAGTTTGTACAAGGAGAAAAGGAAGGGGCGCAAGACAAGAGCCCTGAGGGAACCCCTGTAAGTTAATTTGACAAGGTCGACTTGACCCTCTCCAATAACCCTGTAGGTGCGGTCTTGAGTAGAGGTTGAGGAGGAAAGTGCAGAGCCTTGAAACTCCAAGTCTGAAGATTGAAAGGAGGATCTATGGTTTACCGTGTTCGAATGCAGCAGGACAGGTCAAACCAGGATGATGACAGAGGCAGAGGAGCTGCTTTAGCCCGTTGCAGTTCCTCAGTACACAAGCGAGGCAGTTTCTGTGAGGTGACCTGCTTGAAACCAGACTGGTGCGGATCCAGAAGGTTGTTCTGATGGAGATAACAGGAGAGTTGTTTAAAGACAGCGCGTTCAAGTGTTTTAGACAGGAATGGGAGGAGAGAGACAGGCCTGTAGTTTATAACATCAAGACGGGTTGAGAGTGGGTTTCTTTAGGAGAGGGTTTACTCTTGCCTCCTTGAGACTGTTTGGAAAGTGACCAGAAGTTAGAGAAGTGTTGATGAAATGGGTGAGAAACAGTAGAATATCAGGAGCGATAGTCTGAAGGAGGTTTGAAGGGATAGGGTCCAGAGGACAGGTGGTAGGGCGGGCAGAGGTAATGAGGGTAAGAACCTCACTTGGAGAGAGAGGGAAAAGGAGGTCAGTGTGTGGGTGAAAGGAGGGTCTGGTGACCCAGCGGTGAGTAAAGGTGAGTCAGAAAAAGAAGAGCGAATATCATCAACCTTTTTTTCAAAGTGGTTAACAAAGTCGCTTGACAGAAGGGAGGAGGGGGAAGGGGCTTTGGGGGGGTCCAAGAGGGTGGAGAAGATGGAAAATAGTTTTTTAGGATTGGAATAGGAAGATTGGATCTTATCTTGAAAGAAAGTGCTTTTTGCCTGAGAGATCGAAGCAGAGAAAGAGGAGAGGAGAGCCTGGGAGCAGGAGGGGACTGACAAGCCTGCCGAGATGTGAGAGGACAGAGAGAGTCCAGAGAGGATGAGAGAGTAGAGAGGAGAGTTTCTGCAGCAGAGTTTGGAGGTAGGAGTTGGAACGAGTCAGAGGAAGGGAGGGCTGAGAGCACCGATGAGGGAAAGGTAGAGGGGGAGAGGGAACAAAGGTTACGCCGGACAGGTGCAGGATGAGAAGAGATTAGTTCGTTATGTTTGGAAAGGGGTAGAGAGAATGAAATGAAGAAGTGATCGGAGGTGTAGAGCAGGTTTACAGAGAGGTTAGTAGTAGTGCAGTTCCTTGAGAATATGAGATCAAGGACATTGCCAGCTTTATGAGTTGGTGGGGATGGAGACAGTGAGAAAGCAAAGGCGGTTAACAGAGATGTTAGTTCGTCTATCTTCCCTGTCTGGAGGTTGAAGTCCCCGAGAAGTACAGCGGGAGGGCCAGTTTCAGGGATGTGTGAGAGGAGATTATCTAATTCCTCCAAGAAGTCCCCCCTCATCCCGGAGCAGCAGAGTTCAGCCGGCCCGACAGGCAAGAAGACTCGAGCACACAGCTCGCGCTTCATATATTAAAAAATAACACCATGGCACATAACAGCTCGCGACCGCAGATTATTTCGGCGATTAGATAAAATGTAAATTATATTTGACGGAACTTTAGTTACATTTCCATGACTTTTCCAAAACTTTGGGAAAAATATTGTTTTCCATAACTTTTCCAGGGCTTGGAATTTGCATTTTGAATTTCCATGACTTTTCCAGGTTTTCAATGACCGTACGAACCCTGTATAGTTTAGTTTGGCATCTGATTTAGGGGATTAAACAATACACTCGTTGTATTTGTTACCTGGTGGTTACTTACTTGGTCGTCACTAGGGCACTTTTAATCGTGCTGCTGCACCACACACCCGCCGTGGCCTGTCTGACTGAGTGACTGACTGTCAGCTCTGCCCGCTGCACGTTCACGTTGAGAGCAGGGAAGGGAGGTGCTGCAGCCAGGGCACGTACGGGAGTGCCACGAGGCACGTGTGGGGATGTCTGACAAAATTACAACGCGCATTTGGGGCATTGTTGTATATATTAGAAGCTTTTAATCCAGAATTGATCGATGTTACCATGAGCCACATACAGTACACTGTAAAAAAAAAGTAAAAAGTAAAAAACGAACTTTCAAAAGGGCACATTGCTGTCCAGAGGGCAAAACGGGCAGGTGCTCAAGCACTACCTAGAGTCTATGTGTGCACGTCTCTGCTAAGCAGTATAACAAAACACAGAACATTCACTGGATTATCGAGCATAACGAGTAAGCACAACAAGAGGCTAGAGGCGTCTGTCTCACAACACAGAGCCTGCCGAATGATCTCCGTCCCCGGCCTTTATACTCCTCCCCCGGAAGATGTGCCGGAAGCAGGCAGGGATTGGATGACATCGGTCCAATCACCTCTTCAGATGGTACGAAAGCGGGACATCGAGGAAACCTTACAGCTCATTTGCATACACACACACGCACAACAGAATTACTAGCACCAGGAAAGCAGCGGCTGTAACACCCCTCCCTTAAGACAAGACCCCACAGGGTTTTTGTGAACCATAACACCCCACGACACAACAAACACAGAACACATCATTACAGTCTGGACAGAGCATCTGCAAACACGTTCTCTGAACCCTTTTTATGTTGGATTTGCAGGTTGTAGTCCTGAACGATCAGAGCCCACCGCATGAGACGCTGGTTGTGATTGTACATGCGGGACAAGAAGACGATGGGGTTATGATCGGTAAACACTGCAACTGGCAAATAACTGGATCCGACATAAACCTCGAAGTGCTGGAGAGCTAACAACAAAGCAAGGGTCTCCTTTTCAATGGTAGAATATCGGACCTGGTGTTTGTTGAACTTGCGGGAGAAATAACAGACAGGATGATCAACTCCATCCGCATCCTCCTGCAGTAGAACAGCACCGGCCCCCACTGCACTGGCATCCACCTCAAGTGTAAAGGGCTTAGAAAGATCAGGAGCAGCGAGCACAGGAGCATGACTTAAGAGTGTTTTAACACACTCAAATGTATGTTGGCACTCAGGGGTCCAAACGTAGTCCACCTTGGGACGTATTAAATTAGTCAGGGGTTGGGCTACAGTGGAAAAGTTGCGGCAGAAACTGCGGTATAGCCTGCCATACCGAGAAAACGGCGGAGATCACTCCTGGTGACGGGCACAGCACATTCAGCCACCGCAGAAACCTTAGCTTCCACCGGTCGGACTTGGCCTTGCCCAACCTGCTTCCCTAAATACGTGACAGTAGCTTTACCAAATTTACCAGATTCAACGTAAGCGACGTCTGTGCGAGGCGGGTGAATATCTGCCCCAGGATCTTCATGTGCATCTCCCAGGTGGGCGTGTACACGATGAGATCATCCAAATATGCGTTACAGTTACTTATGCCTGATAGGACGGTATTCTCCAACCTCTGGAAAGTAGCAGGAGCATTGCACATACCGAAGGCCATGACTGTGTACTGTAGGAAACAATCAGGCGTAGCGAAGGCGGAGATTTTTGAAGCAGGGTCTGTTAAAGGTACCTGCTAGTAACCTTTAAGCAGATCCAACTTACTAACGTATTTCGCGGACCCTAAGTTGTCGATACAATCCTCCATTCGAAGCAACGGATAACAATCTGACACCGTAACAGCATTCACTTTATGGTAATCAGTGATAAACCGCGGAGAACCATCCGATTTAGCCTCTACCAGGCACGGGGAGCACCATGGGCTAGAGCTCTTTGTAGCTAAGCCATTATTTACAAGATACTCAGCCTCCTGCTTCATAAGTGCGCATTTGGTGGGATTTGCGCGGTACGGATGTTGTTTAATTGGCCTCGCGCCTTTTACATCAATGTCATGTGTTATCACATTCGTTTGGGTCGGGACATCATGGAAAAGGCACGGGAAACGGGGCACTAACTGGGTTATGTCATGCTGCTGCCCCTCCTGCAGATGACCTAACGTAGTCGGCAGTGTCTCTATCATTTCAGAGTTACATAACCGGGCACAAACATCATATGTGTAATTCGTGGCACAATTCAAACGGGATTGAAAAATAATCTTTCTCTCTCCATTGACTTCAATACATAATTTTTCCGAAATAAGGTCCCATGGAGGTCCACCGGAAGGGGAGGGACTTCGCCACTCTATAATGAGATGAAATGTTTGCTCTAAAGGTGAGAAGTTTTAATGGAATATCGATCGTTGTCTTTGAGTAGCTGCTAGTCTTGTTTTCACATATCTCTCCCCCTCATTTTTCAATGTATAACTTAAGATGGCACAAACTCAAAAGAAAACAGACTTAACAGTCCGTTTTATCAAATGTATAATTGCTTCAGAAGTAAGCAAATTAAACTGAAGTCAAAAAGACGTCCAGGATTTCTTTAATATCCAGTTTCCCCCTCCTATTTCCCTTTAATTAAGTAGTTGCAGTAAATCATTTTATTCACCACCGCATGACAGTATACTATATTTTGAATCAGCTTGTTCAAGTAAAATATATTCAAACCCAAGAGTGATTTATAAGGATGCAACATCAAAATGAAAAATGCATGATGTCTAAGGCACCATTTCATTCAAATGTTCCCATATGAAATAGCTGACATCTGTTAAAACGTTGGGATCTCTGCTTTATTTTTCAATAGAGCACTTTGGGGTCAAGTTAAATGTGGCCCTACACTATGAGTTCGTGCTGTTTTCCCCTTCGCAGGCCAGTTGGTAGGTTCATGAAAATCAACATAAAACTGGTAGGTTCATGAAAATCAACATAAAACGTTTAGTTAGTCAAATAAAAACACCTTTTATCAGTGAAAATCTAGGCAGATACCAGACTTTAGGATCCTCTAATACAGTGCTTCTCAAAGTGTGGTCCGCGGACCACTGGTGGTCCGTGAGCGCCCCCTAGTGGTCCGTGAGTATATTGGTAACATTTCACATTTGAAATACATTTATTTATTTAAGTTTTCCGCACTCTCGCCGGAATATCTCCGCAATGGAGCGAGCTTAAGTTTCACTTTCGATTGCATGATATAGCCCAGATAAACACCTTCATCACACATGTTGCCACTTGCTTGTACCATTTTCAAGCGATTTTTAAAAAACGATGTGTTTTTGGATATTTGTGGAGTTAGGTGGTCCGCGAGTGTTTTTTTATTGGTTAAGTGGTCCTTTTTATGATAAAGTTTGAGAAACACTGCTCTAATACAGTGGTTCTCAAACTTTTTTCAATAGTGTACCCCCTTTGAAAAAAAAATGCAGCCAAGTACCCCCTGATCAGCGCAAAAACTATTTGTTAAGGAAAAAATGCCTATATAAGAGGTACAGTAAAACAACAACCTTGCAACTGAGAAACACTTAAATGCTACATTTCAAATGTTTACTATCCATCACTAAATTCATGACAAACCAATTTTAACATCATGCAATAACACAAAGACGACATTAGTTGCATTGAACTGATCTTTTTAATAAGTTCGTTGTACTTACAATATAGTGAGAAACATGGGCTTGTGCTTCACTGAGGACCTTTGTCATTCTGCAGTTATTACACTTCACGTTTTGAAGAAACTCTGTTAATATAAAACCCACACTGCTCAAACTTCGTTACTTTTCCTAAAAATTGGTATATTTATTTATTTTGGGGCGTGAGGAATGAAGAGAAAAAAAAATATGAGCATTTTATGAGCATGGGATTTTGACCCCTCATATAAACATATGCATAATGCTGCGCTATACTTTGCAGCCACAAGCCGTTGCCAAGCTACGCTTATTGTTTCGGTGTCCTTTGATAAGCATTGATATCATTAGCTAGAATTAGCCAGATCTGATAGATTTGGACATAAACGCGAGTGAAGTATAACCGGACGCGAGAGAGAGAGATCAGATCAGCTGCTGCTGACGGAGAACACGCAGCTCTACCGGATCACAGCTCCGCCGCGGACCGTTGAGTGGAGCAAAATTAAATACACTAAGAGTTAGACCTAACACACTTAGCTAATTCATCTACTCTGGAACTAGCTATACTAGTTATACATATCATGTGTATTATTTACTGTCGGGTCACTTATTACAGGTTAAGCGAGCTGCACGAGACTGATGGGCTGTCAGGAGAGGGAGAGGAAAAGAGAGCACCCCGTTTATTTTTCCCATTTTATTATCCAGAATTACTGGAAACCTTTGAATAAAGTAGTTCATCTACTATTAGTAATTTGTTTAAATACATTAATTATGTTTTTTTCATTACTATAAAATAAATCTTACGTACCCCCTGCAGTACTCCAACGTACCCCTAGGGGTCCGCGTACCCCCATTTGAGAACCACTGCTCTAATAGAATGAGCTTCATTTATTTTTATAAATCTCACTGACTTTCAGACAGCTAGGTTACTATCTGCAAAACAGTTTCAAATAACTCCCATAACAAGACATTGTGGTGAAATCCTCCTGTGCCTCTTCAAAAAAGCAGCTGTTGACAGAATCCCACAAAAAAGAAGAAGATTGCTGACCGTTAAGTCAGTTCCCATGGCAACGATTGGACATAAATCTGAGGAAGTGAAGCTGCCCGCTAGATATAAGTAGTAGTACAAATGCGGTTTCAATCATATTAGTATGCATAACAAGTGACAGATGGGCCCGCCCCCAATTATGCAAATGAGCTAAGTCCCACCTCCCATTTGTTCGAGGTGTGATATCCCAAGTAAGTGTGAGATCCGTTGATAGGAGGGGGTGATGTGTATTCACCCGTAGGTGTGAAATGCCCCCACTGTAGCAGCGCCTTATGGTGTCTAATCAAAAAAGGTTGTGTGTGTGTGTGTGTGTGTGTGTGTGTGTGTGTGTGTGTGTGTGTGTGTGTGTGTGTGTGTGTTGTGTGTGTGTGGTGTGTGGTGTGTGTGTGATGTGTGGTGTGTGTTGTGTGTGTATGTGTGTGTGTGTGTGTGTGTGACTGTCTTCCCCTAACCCCTGCTGTGGACCGGGGCTACATCAAATCTTATTTTAGCCCCTAAAGAAAAGCCCCCCATAAACATAATAATTAAAAAATAGTATTGATGTATGTTACCACTTTCCTTCTTCATCAGACAGGGTCAGTGTATGTTTTGGTCATTGGATTTTCTTTTCACAAATGGAAATTCAAAAACAAAAAACGACTGGATATTTGATTTTCGTTTTCAAATTGAAAAACCAAAATTGAAATACAAGGCGTTTTTCTTTATCATGGTCAAAAAGGGATTTACTAAATTTAAAAAACGGGATGATTTTCATTTTCTACTTCTCAAAACAAAAAATTAAATCACTAGAAAACAGAAACAAAAACCCCCCCCTTTTTTATATTCTGCTACCGGAAGTTGTCATTCAAAATAAGAGCGCAGATGAGGACGGTCAATCCGTGTATCTACGGTCCATTTGTTTTCACAACGAAAACAGCCAAGACACATTTTGAGCCCAGAAAATGAATGTTATTAAGGGCTGTAAATATAATAGGCCTATGTCTAAAATGGACAACATTGTTTGGAGATTTCAACTATACAGCGATTCTGCACTGCGGTCAACTCAGCCGTCTCTCGAGTTTGTTATTATTTTTTCTGCCAATAGTTCTTCGTGAGATCGATCCTGTTGGACTCAGTAGGCTAGTAGTGAAACTACTCCCACAACAAGTACTATGAAGTACTTACTGTGTACTTTTTGAGTAATCCTCTGTCAATGTCCCCTCCTGAGAACAAGAATGCATGTTTCTCCGCTATTTTGAATCAGCGTTAAAACACCTTTCTTCATGAGACTGATAATGTTGGACAGAGTATTTTAAGAGGATGGTAGACATGATATGAGCAATACTTCCAGTCAGTAGTCCGGCAGCAGCATTTTGTACCCCTTTGAAGTTAATAACAATATTGATATCATATAGATAATAGCATATTTTATGCAGTCTTTCTGAACACTTTTAAAAGAAAATACTGCAAATTAAGAATATTTGTAATGTTCTGCACGGATAGTGCCTTAACCCTATGGCATGACTTTTTATTTTGGAAGGAAAAACGGGGGGGGGGTTTTGTTTCTGTTTACTAGTGATTTTATTTTTTGTTTTGAGAAGTAGAAAATGAAAATCATCCCTCTTTTTAAGTTTAGTAAATCCCCACAAAGTATAAGTGTCTTGTTCAGATAAATCTTTAACTGCAGATACTTATACTTTACATAAACCTGCCAGGGTTAGTCAGAAACAGAGTGTTTGTACTTTGCCCCCCTGTATCTTTGTTTCATTTTAAAAAGTCAAATTGTATCAGCCTCCCATCGACTTTTTAAAATACTGATGTGTTTATTCAAAAACCATACTAGTACACAAGCCTGTTTTTTGTGTTTTCAGTTTTTTATGTGTTTCTGTGTTTCTGTGTTTTAGTTTTTTCAGTGTTTCTGTGTTTCAGTGTTTCTGTGTTTCAGTGTTTCTGTGTTTCTGTGTTTCAGTGTTTCTGTGTGTCGGTGTTTCAGTGTTTCAATGTTTTTGTGTTTTTGTGTTTTCTGTGTTTCTGTGGTTTCTGTGTTTTTGTGTTCTGTGTTTCTGTGGTTCTGTGTCTCTGTGTTTCGGTGTTTCAGTTTGTCGGTGTTTCAGTGTTTCTGTGTGTTTTCAGTGTTTCAGTGTTTCAGTGGTTTCAGTGTTTTTGTGTTTATGTGTTTCTGTGTTTCTGTGTTTCCGTGGGGGGTATAATACACACGTTTCAATACACATGTATCATACATCTTCCCTGTTAACCTCCCCTTGTTATAATGAAGAAAACAGTGCATGTGAAGGACTGTAATACACATGTATCAGACACGCTCCCCTTGCTATAATGAAGACAACAGTTTTTAAATGTAAAAAACCCTATACAAAATCAATAGTTATACTGATTGTAACATCCCCAGGACCGTCTCCAGCTTAGAATTCCCCAGATTATGGGAAATATCATGATGGAGTTTTTTCATTTCAGTCAAAATATTCATGTGTATGCTGTTTTTGTCACAAAGATGCATTACATCTACAAAACAGAGATGAGAGCACATGATACACTTTTGGTGTTTGTTTCATTTCTTACAGAATGTTTCGGAAAATGGAGATTCTAGGACCACTTTAAATGTTTCGTTTACAATACTATTACTATATATGAAAGCAAAAATAAACACATTTTCATTTGTTATGGTTGTTTAATTGAAAACACAACATTCAACACATTTTCAGAAAAACATATTACATTTTACCAAGTTAATGTCATAGTGCATACAAGGTAATAGACTTAATGATTTGCACTGCTGCTTCTCTCCGCGTTTCATTTACAGTGATCGGTTTATCGTTCAATTCACATTGCCCAAGTAGATGTTTAGGGGTCTCTTGGAAGTAAACAAATGCATTTTTTTATATCAGATAAGTGCATTAACATCACTTGCAAATTATCTATCCTTTCACCCGCAACGATTATAATCTGCTTTGCTTCTTCTTCGGTTTCACCATTATTAGCTCTGAATGTAATCCTTTCTGGGGCTTCTTGTGCTTCTTGTCGTCTGTCGAAAACCTGGCATAGGATTTGTTTAGCTGTAAGGACAGGTACCATATAATTGTTTTCAAAATATTTGTCTATCTCAGTGTTTCTCAAACTTTTTCATACCAAGGACCACTTAACCAATAAAAAAACACTCGCGGACCACCTAACTCCACAAATAGAAAAAAACACATGGTTTTTCTAGAACGGATTACAAATCGCCTGAAAATGGTACAAACAGGTGGCAACATGTGTGACGAAGGTGTTGCGCTGAACTATGTCATGCAATCAAAAGAAACTTAAGCTCGCTCTATTGCGGAGATATTCACGCAAGAGTGAGGAAAAGTTAAATGTATTTATTTATTTAAAATGTGAAATGTTACCAATATACTCACGGACCACTAGGGGGCGCTCACGGACCACCAGTGGTCCGCGGACCACACTTTGAGAAGCACTGGTCTATCTCGTCACACGTTTTGGCATATCCTTTGATGTAATGACAACCGATACTAGAATAGAGATCCTCCAACAGTCTTTTAATACATGCTCTGGCACTGTCACCAATTTGGGCAATTCCATAGTATCGTGCGTATTCTCTCATTATATTGAAGCAAAGCTCTGCCATTGCTTTTGGTATTTGCTCAACACATTCGCAGCAGTCGGTTAGCGGTAGATGATCTATAAGATTATTATGATCCGGTAATGGCTCTACAACACCATCCTCTATAGTTAGTTGAAATGTTTCTTTTTCTTTTCACCTTCCTTCTTTTTGTCTTTTTCATTTTCCGTCCTATTGTCCCTTTTCTTTTCATTTGCATTCTGCGTTTGCTTTTCATTTTTCTTCTCCTTTTCATTTAGCTTTTTATTTTTCTTCAGTTTTCTTTACTTTTGCTTTTCTTTTCTGCTAATTGTCATTTGCGATCTTGGCGAGTGGTATGAGATGTATTGTTTCTATAAAGGTTATCTATAATACCATCTTTTAAAGAAAGATATTCTTCATATGTCATGTTATCATAGTCCTCTTTTGTCCTAAAGACCTTACATGGATATGATATAGAGGAGAGCTCTTCTTCGGGAACATCCTCTCCCCTACTTTGTAACATCCAGTCATTAAGCCCATATCCGTTATCCTGGTGATAATAAGGGTAGGCTACATCAGACTTGGTTTTTCTCAGATCCATGGCTACTTTTCAACGGTCGTCTTAGTGGGGTCCTTCGTTTTAGATGATTTGCTGAGTGGGGTGGGACTTATTGCGTTGAGTGGGGGGAGTCATCTGTAGAATTGAGAGTTTTTTTCACCAGTATAATGTCCCCCGCTCTTTGACTCTTTTTAAAAAGTAATTTTTCATCTATCATTTTCAACCAAGCAGCAAGAGGTAACATTTAAGAATAAGTAACAGGAATTACACACAAATCTGCCGAGTGTCAGTAAAAAGTGTTAAAATCACAAACTTGCCTTTTAGAGAAACAGTCTTTAAGAAAACATCTAATCAGACAATGTACTTCATTTTCTAGTTTTAAGGTTTCGCATACCTCAAAAAGGGGGTCTAAAAGTATCTTGGCAAGAGAAAAAAGCCAAAATCTTCCTAATGTCAGTCAAAATAGTGTTAAAATCACAAACTTGCCTTTTAGAGTCACAGTCTTTAAGAAAATAGAAGTGTTACACAGTGACTGACATTATACCAGTTGTAAAGTTTTCAGACACCAAACTGTATCTAAAAGTATCTTGGTAACACAAGAAAAGAGAAAAAAGCATTGATGTTAACAAAAACTTGATCGTTCCACTGAAATAGCGTTAAAATCAAAAAGTGCCTTTAAAGAAAATGTATTCAGACAAAGTATTTTATTTTCAAAAATGTTTAATACATAAAAAGTGTATCTTACAGTTATTTTGTGAGAGAATTACACTCAAATCTGCAGAGTGTCAGTAAAAAGTGTTAAAATCACAAACTTGCCTTTTAGAGAAACAGTCTTTAAGAAAACATCTAATCAGACAATGTACTTCATTTTCTAGTTTTAAGGTTTCGCATACCTCAAAGTGTGTCTAAAAGTATCTTGGCAAGAGAAAAAAGCCAAAATCTGCCTAGGCCATTAAAAAGAAACCGATTTCCTTACAAAGTACTTCATATTCTACCAGTTGTTAAGTGTTGCATACATCAAAGTGTGTCTAAAAGTATCTTAGTAACACGAGAAAAGAGAAAAAAAGCCACAATCTGCCTAGTGTCAGTAAATAAGTGTTAACATCACAAATTTGCCTTTTAGAGTCACAGTCTTTAAGAAAATAAAAGTTGTACACAGTGACTGACATTCTGTATGGGGATTTCACACCTGAGGTGCTGCAGGGGGGCGTTGAAAAGGGGATGAGTATGTCTGGCTCTCGGGGGGATGGTGTGTTAAGAGTCACAGTCTTAAAGAAAATCTGTTCAGAAAAAGTACTTAACGTTCGACCAGTTGCAAAGTTGTCATACATAAAAACTCTATCCAAAAAGTAAGAGACTTACTGTTCCTTTGTGAGAGAATTTCACACAAATCTGCCGAGTGTCAGTAAAAAGTGTTAAAATCACAAACTTGCCTTTTAGAGAAACAGTCTTTTAAAAAAAAAAACACGATCAAGGGGGCATTAAGATCTTTAAACTATTAATACCCTCTTCAAAGAGACTTCCTTGTAGTTAATAAAATAATTAAAACATTAGTTCACAAGCCATACAACTTAAGAGAACATCCAGTTCACAAGTCATACAATTTCAAGAAGAACATCCTTGGTTAACAACAACTTCATAGGGGCTTTTAAAGTTGTGTGAAGTATTTAAACTAGAGCCGGGACTCGATTAAAAAAATTAATCTAATTAATTAGAGCCTTTGTAATTAATTAATCGAAATTAATCGCATTTTTAATCAAATATACATATTTGATCTGAGAACAGTGAGAAGCAATTTTCACATGGATTTTACTCCAAGTGGTCTACAGTCCAAGTGCATGACATTAAGGATTTTGGGAGATGGCCCTGTGGGCCATCTAAGCTAATTTACAGATGGCCCTGAGCCCAATAGAGATTGCCCTGAAAAATGCACGCGGACGAAATGGCACGAAGGGTTTGGGGGGCCTCCGTCCCCCTAGAATTTTTTTATTTTTGCAGGTCTTAGATGCTGTCTGGTGCATTCTCTAGACTGAATTATAAGATGAACCACCACAATATTATATTGTACAATTTCAATTTTATTCTTCATTTCACTTGTTTGTTTGTTCTTGTTTGTGTTTGCTCGCTTCATGCCCTGCATAGCTATAAGAAATACTTAAGTTGTTGGTCAAAACACTTTCCATCTGATGAAGGCAAATGCCTTCCCAGATGGAAAAAAGTAGAAAACATTACATTCAGTTATAACTGCCAAAACAAACATTATTTACACTATTATGGCCCCTGTTAACAATGTTTGTAATGTTATCTACTGTAAGTTGGTCGAACGAATGCCTCCTCATCCGGAAGCTGACCGAGCAGACCCGAGCAGCAGTCGAGAGGAGCCGAGCGCATCCGCGAAGCACACGTCAGAGTTCCCGTTAGCCGGCAAATCTAAATATCTTCGGTCAAAATAAATTCCCTTTAGAGCAATACCGCTTCAGTTGCGCCACTTATGTGACAGACAAGAAGAGTATGTGACAGACAAGAATAGTCAACTCTAATGTCTAACACTTAATGTGGATAAAGAGATGTCCTGTATGGGTTGATTGTGCGTTGATCTGTTGGTAATGCCTCGGGGTTCCGGTGGGCATGTAAACAAATGCATAATGCTGCGCGATACTTTGTGGCCTCATCCAGTTGCATAGCGACACTTATTGTGTAGTTGTCTTTTAATAAGCAGGTAGTCATATCATTAGCTAGAACTAGCTGGATCTGATCGATATGGAAATAAACGCGAGTGAAGTCTAATCTGACGGGAGAGAGAGATCAGCTGCTGCTGACGAGTCGAGACTCGACACGCAGCTCTGCATAACCACATGCAGCGGTGAGCGGAACAAAACACACACTTCAGGTTAGAATATCACACGTAGCTATTTTAATTACCTCTCAAACTACCTAAACGAGTTATAAATATGTTTAGTTTTACTGTCGGGTCACTCATTACTAGATCCGCGAGCTGCATGATACTGGCATAATAGATTGCCCGATCGGGCAACCAGCAGGTGAGGCTTCATTGCCCGAGCTAGATACTAGATGGCCCCGGGCCATCGGGCAGTCCTTAATGTCGAGCCCATCCAGTGAGCCAGGGAGTTGGTTATTTTCTCAGACGTGGACTTACTTATCCTGGCCCTGAAACCAGTCATCTGGTTGAGTGTGGGTTGGTTCAGGGTGTGGTTCCTTGCACTCGGAGTCGGGCTAACGTCCACGCTAGCTGCTACATGCTTTGCATTTAGCTGATACTTTAGGCTTGATGTGCTGCGGTGATATGCAAATTCTTTTTTGCATAATTTGCACACAACCGTGCTCTTGTCGACGCTTCCATCCGGCCGTTTTTTAAAACAAAATGTCCCATCCACGGGGCCGACCAAAGCGGTCTCATCAGCTTGTTCGTTCATGTTTGACTATTGTTCACCGTGGTTTGTTGTTGTTTGAAGTCCCATGCTGAAGTCATGAACGTTAGTTGGTGCTCCAGTATAATCGGTACCCCTGAAACTCATCCAGTGAGAAACGTTCCGCTGTGCAAAAATAAGTGCGATTAAAATGCGTTAATTTTTTTAACGCGTTAATTTTTGTGTAATTAATTAATCTTAATTAACGCGTTAAAGTCCCGGCCCTAAAGAATACAGTTTAAAAGGGTGATTTGTAAAATACCCATAAATAAAAAGAAAATCTGTTTATAGTTCTGTTTCTTATGGGTGCCGAGAGAGGTATCCATAGATCTCTTCATGTTGCTCTCAGAGTGCACCAGATTGATGCTTTCAACTTCAATGTTTAAAAAAAAATCTTCCCGGGAGAGCATCCCCCCGGACCCCCCTAGAGGAGGTGAGGACCTAGAGGAGGTGAGGTCCGCCCCCCACTCATAAAAAATAGCACTGTACCCCTGCCTATATGCCGTGAGCTGGTTATGGAGCCTTCATTGTAAGTCATTCAGATGCAATTAGCCTATAAAAGGCCTCAAACTGGAAGCACTGTCTGGGCCGTCTTTTTCACTCAATTCTGCAATAGGTAGATCTCGCCTTTCACCTAGGCCGAGGTCGGTGACCGTGGGCTTAAAAAGGTTGGTGACCACTGCTTTATTGCCTAACGTTAGCTTTTTACTTCTGCCGATCACAAAATATGTAAGTATCATAAATGTGTTTTTGCAAGAGAGATTATTTACTGCAATAATCCAATGAAAGAATCCCATTGCTTTTTGTCGAGGGAGCCATTCCGAACCCCCGGGCCGTCTACAAAAATACGCCGTCACTGCACCGCTCTATTAATGGCCCCTATACTATTAGCAAATGAATTTATCTTTGTAACTTATTTAAATGTCGGGGTCATTAACTACAATGTAGACCTAGTGAGTGCGGTGCAGATGTAAGAACAGAGTAGTTGGCCTGCGTATACTGTGGATATCTCTGGTTACCGTTGCTGGTGTGTTTGGGGCTGCTGGTGTTGCTGGAGATTTTGAGCAGACTGCATTCTGGGCTTTTGATGCTGTAGTCCATCCCTGTGGCAGCAGACAGCTGATCCTGATACTCCAGAGCTGCCTTCTCAAACCTGAACACACAAACACACACTTTTAAATAGAGGAACCAAATAGCCAAACCAATCACATGGATATGCTTAGCCCTGAGGATGTGTGTGTGAGGTGGGGCTGCTCACCGTCCCTCCGCCTGCAGGGCCACGGAGGGCAGCCAGCCCAGGTTTCGGCCCGTGGTGCTGAGGCTCCAGGCGGCCAGGCCCTGGATGGCCTCTGGACAGCGCAGCTCACACAGAGCCTCCACCAGCAGCGTCAGAGGAACCTCCATCTCTGGACCCTGAGAGGCAGAACATGCAGTTAGTCTACTACTAGTTTATACCATCAGATAACCACACCCCTGTGTAATCTAAATCACTCGTGCTAGGTATGTGTGCTGGATGTCTTTAAGGTATCGATCGAAAAAACTAGTTCTAGTGTCACAATTTAGCTTTTTAATGAAATTGATTGGAATAGATTTGTTTTTGTTTCTGCCTGTTTATGGCTGTCCAGAACCTCAAAAGGGTTAGGGTGTTATATATGCACTCCTAAACTGGAAGTAGTGCGATTGTTTGGTAGCTTTTAATATGTCTGTCAGGAATGTCTGTAGCTTGTAGCCTAATGGTCTAAATTGTTTCTTTTAAAAAGTATAATTTTGAAATGAGTCCTTATCTCCTTGTCCTATTGTGCTGATGTTCAGGTGTACATCAGTATGTAGTGTCTCTACTGGGACATGTCTCCATGCTTTAATGTTCAAGAAGCTCTTTATTGGTCTCACACTGCCTGAGCTGCAGCACCTCTTTTCACCCTGTCTGAAACCAGTCTGCTCTGATTGGTTAGCTGGCCGGCTCCGTTGTGATTGGTCATCCGCTTAGAGATGTCCCGCCCCTTAGCCTATCACTTACAATGGGATGGAGTGCTAGCCAATAGCTTGAGTGTCACAAAGTGATGTCACTAATGAGAAAACCCTAACAACCTGATGTCCTAGAGACCCACCCCCTTATAATCAGAATCACTTTACAATGTGAACTAAACACCCTGAAGTTCCACTAACTGGGCTTCCTGTGTGCAGGCTACGACCTGCAACAGAACATCTGCAGCCTCTGGAGGTAGAGCAGGAGTTAGTGTGTGTGCCGACCTGCGTGTTGCTGTTTTTAATCTCCGTCAGCAGGTCGAAGCCGTGGCGAATGGTGACCGCTGGCTGGCCCGACAGAAGCCCGACTCTCATCAGCGCCAGGCGGATCCTCGTCAGCCAGTCCTGGCACGTCTGCCGGTTGGTGTAGAAGAACGTCCGGATACCCTGGGACACAGGAGAAGGGAATATTCCTTAAAGCTAATAAACGCCTTCTTTATTAATGACTGATATTTCAATTGTCTTCCAAGGTCTCAGCACTCCGTCTGAATGTTAGTGCTGAAGAGGCTGTGCAGTATGGAGCTTCACCTTCGGGGGGGCAGTGAGAGCATTGGCGCAGCCCTCGTAGGCGTTGTACATGAGCTTCTCCAGGTTCTCCACATACTGCAGCAGCAGAGCCAGGCGCAGCTGATTGGAGTGGTGCCCATCTCCGTCCCCCCCAGTCCCGGCCCAGGCTCCCACATCCTGCTCCGGGTTCAGACTGTGGGCCGCCAGGCTCCGGATCATTCCTGAAACAGAGCGGGGAGAATGAAGGGAGCTTTGAGACCCTGTGAACCACAACGTCTCCAAGTCATGTCCAACCGGGCACTGGAATAATGACTGACAGTATTACCAAAGCACTGTACGATTAGACAACAACAACATGCCTCTATACACACAGAAAATATCCATTTTGAACTAGAGCACATTCAACTTGTTTTTCTGTTCAAGGAAAACAATGTACATTTTGAACATGAACAAAACACATTCAGTAAAGTGAATCCAAACGGAAGATAAACCACCACATCCTCAGCTTTCCTCTGGGTTACAATTGTGTCTGGGACCCAATTTAGAGTCTGCATGTTCCCTTCTCAAATGTGTCCTTTCCTGTTCGTCTTGTCCCTAAACCGCGCATCACTTCATCCTACTGTCTTTTATTAACAAGGTCATTCATGCGCTACCTACTGTCACCAAGTGTGAAGGAAGAGTATCTCATGAACAAGCCAGACACTACTTTGCCGGTTCAGATACTCAATGGCAAATCCATTGCAGAAACTAAATCATCTTTCTTTGGACCAATTATGTGAAATTGGATAATTTCCCTACGATCTCTCAAACACAGCAGTGATTTAAAAATCAGTGTATTGACCCCTGCCTCTCTTTGAAAGAAAAAAACCGTTATCAGAATGTATTTTGCTTAATAGGTGGCTTCCGCATATTGACCACATCACACACATCCTGAGGTGTCCCCTTATACCCACAACCGTATGCACATTAGCCTCGTTACTTTGTAACAACCTGCTGTAGCATTCCAAGATAGAAAAAGGCTTGAAACCCAAAGGATCCTGGCTCCAAGATGGTGGAATGAGCTCCCACTGACATCAGGACGGCAGAAAGCTTACACACCTTCCGGACTGAAAACTCATCTCTTTCGACTCCACCTCGAGCGATAGAATTACTAACAAAGAACTGCTAACAGAGCACTTATATACTAATAAAGGACTGGCTTATCTAAAGCCAGTTGAGGAGCACTTGAAATGCTTGGCTCTATGAAACCTGATGTACTTTATGATTCTGTTTTCTTCAAGCTTGTGTCTTCCTGGTCGAACGCACTTATTGCAAGTCGCTTTGGATAAAAGCGTCAGCTAAATGCAATGCAATGCAAATGAATTGTATGTGCCTGTGACACAGAGGACCTGGCCCTCCTACCTTCGATGGTCTGGAAGGTGTCCTGAGCGCGGCCCAGCGGGGTTCTGAGTTTGGACAGCACGGTGAACTGAGCAGCCTCCCACACGGCCCACTGCCACATCACCGCCTCGGTCTTCAGCAGCACCCGCGGCACCACCCCCGGCCTGCAGCTGTCTGCAGCCGCTCGACCGTCCCTCTTCTCCAGCCGCTGGCAGCTGTAGTACAGGCGCTCCAGCCAGGGGTCCTTCCTGTCAGACAGGAAAGAGAAGCTCAGCATTGAAAGACATTCTGTTATGGTATGCACGTTCATCTGCAGAGGGACTCGCTGGGATCCATGACTGAGCCATCCGGAAACCGGATATACTTCAACCCGAAACAGTGGAAGAACAAACCATTCTTACTTCTTACTTGCCAGTGCCAAAGACACACTTCTATTGTATGTAAATGTAATGGACAGTTACGCAGTGGTTGTGGGGAATCTTTTTAATAATGGTGTATTATTCAAATATCAACTTGACCTCCTGAAGAAGACAAATACTCCACTGTTCTCTCTTCTAATGGATGACCATTATGTTTGCTCGAAGGTTGACTGACTTTATTTCAAAATGTCTGAGACAGTAAGAGAACAGTAGCAGAGGTTGTTTGAAATGACGTACCCCCCGCGGTGCAGGACTCCGTACAGGATGAAGCTGATGAGGTCGCTGAAGTCCTGGGGGTGGAAGGTGGTGCTGGGAGCTCGGCTCATGTTGTGACGGATGGCCAGAGAGATCTCCCTCATCTCAGGGTGGCCGTGGTTACTGTGGGGAAACACAATCATCAAGTCATGCACCAGATACATCAAAAATCGGCGCAATTAAGAGATTAAAAACCAGAAAATCATTTTCCTTAGGACATGACTCCTTCAGTCTAAACTTGTAATGTATTATCATGTTAGTCCCTGTACATGACTTGGAGTATTTTTGGTTTATTTACTTTCTAAACCAATTTATCACATTTATTTGTTGTCATTACGCCTTAAGGTCCTTGACCAAAAACAATTGAATAACTCAGGAGGATTATTACTTGCAGTGTTTCCCCTATATACAAATAGTGGCGGTGCAGCGCCGCTGCTGAAATACGCGCCGCTGCTAGGGGGCGCCAGCCAGGTACCCAAACCATTTTTTAAATTTATTAAAATAATAATAAGTGGCGACCCTTTTTCATTTTTGATTGTTTGTTATGTGGATTTGTAGTACGTGTGTTACTGTATGTTCAATAAAGGTGTATTGTTGCTAAATGTTGAGACATTGCCACTGTATGTACGAGGCAGGGCCGATTTTTGGTATAGGTCGACACAGGCGGTCGCCGAGGGCGCCAGATCTGGGGGACGCTGCGCTGACAGCTCTGGGAGGGACAAAACATTTGACCGTTGGCGTTCATCATAATTTTCGGCCTTGATGTAACGACATTCATAATTAAGTAAATGTAACACCCTTTTCATCCCAGTTACACGTTTCATTCGTCCTGTACGATGGGCACTGCAAGTCATGAAAATGGGGGATGTTGGCTTATCTGGCGCCCGCAGCTCACAGCCAAAGTGCGAGTGAGCGAGGGCGAGCGAGGGAGAGAGAGGGCGCACCGGTACCGGCGCTGTTGTTATTAGAATCTGGTGCTAGCTGCGCTAACGTATAGAAGAAGTAGATGTTTCTACACCAGGCTGGAGGAGAGCTCTCCTGTCAGACGGAGAGGCTCAGTGAGGTAAAGGACTCTGAGTGTTTAGATGGTTCACTTTAGTCCAAGTTATCTCAGTGGGTCTCAAACGTTTTGACCACAAATTATGTAAACACATATTTCCAAGGCACTCCATGATAATTATTAGGATAAATAAAAACAGGTTTGAAATCATTCCAATGTATACTATAGGACAGTATTCCAAAAATATCGTTTAAAGTTGGTGTAGGAGCCATGACACGTGTTTAGTAATCCTTTATGTTTTAATATAAGATCTTTGTTTGATCACTATTGATTGGTTGGCTTGGGTCACATGGGTATGGGCGGCACTCATAATCCTGTTCACCTGCGTGAGGTGTGTGTGTGGAAGAGAGGGTGACACAGGGTCGTTGTACTTTTTTGTTGACCGCAAGATTTACGATTGCTTTGATTATTATAACAATCTCTATGTCTGAGAACCACGTTGTTTGTCATTAAACTACAATACAATGAAACGGAGCTTTTGATCTCAGCAAGTACTTTTTTAGCGTGTCATACAACATCAAACGGGCCCGGCCTCAGCCTCTCAGCGACTTGGTTTGTTTCCTGCTGTCGCTATAGTTGGAGAGGTACAAAAATATGCATAAATAAATAAATGTTAACTAGGTCAAATAAGATATGAATGAACAACAAAAATAAAACAAGTTACATATTTGTTATTGGCTATGGTAGGTTACTGGTTATGTTCACATACTTATTTGATTATTAAAATGTAAACCGATCTTTTTCATATGGGTGTTTTAGAGTTGTACCCCCTAGGTCAGGTCTCTAGTAATGTGTGCTCAAAGTGCACCAGATTGAAGCATTTTACTTTAAAATGTTCAAAAAAATCTTCCTGGCGCGGCATACCCCCGGACCCCCCTAGAGGATGTGACGTCCACGCCCCAATTAAAACATGTTCATACAATACTGAATACATTTGAAGCCATTTTGACATATATTACCTATGTCAATAAGTTTCTGTTTTTGTAGTGTATTTGTCTTTTGTAGAGATTTTATTTATTCTTTACATATAAAATCTCGCCTAGGGCAGCAAATTGGCTAGAACCGGCCCTGGTACTAGGCCTCAAGAGCCTGTGCTGACACAGAAACAAATTGGCGGGGCGCACTTCGCACACTAAAAAATTCCACGCACTCCGCGCTCACATTATGCTGCGCCCACGCGCCTTAGCACCGCTGCTATGACTCCATCCTAGGGGAAACACTGATTTATAACTTCAACTAACTTATATGGTGCATATATTCATATTGAGTTAGTTGAACAAAACAAAAAGTGTTTAATTCAATAGACCAGCTGGTACACAGTCATGGTGTTTCCAGTTGTAATATCATTTAGTCAAACAGAGTTGGCACGTGGAGAGCTGAATCTTACCTTAAAGCCACATGGAGGGGGATTGTCCTGAGCAGCTTGCCGTAGGCCTGCCTCACCCTCACTGCTGAGTGCACCAACTGCACTCTGCACACATCCACACACCTGATAGGAGAACAGAGCAGAGGGAATCATTACCACATGTAAATAGCTTCCTGAGAGCAGTTGGTGCTGGAGTTCAGTTTGATGTTGCCCTCTGCAGCAGCTCCGTGGACAGAGAGGAGGAGAGGACCTGCAGACTGTGGCAGGTCTGGAGGCAGATACTCTGGTCTTCATTGAGACCTGTGCACAGAAAAGGAGGAGGAACAACATGAGCCGCTTGACCTGTGGGAAAGGCAAGATGAACTACAGATGTGCTGGACGTAGGGGGCTCACCGTTAGCCAGCAGGCCTCTGCAGAACTTGTTGAAGGAGGGCAGGGAGAAGAGGGGGCTGTAGTTGTCAGACGTCTTCATCAGCACAGAGATCTCCTGAGCCCAGGTCAGCAGCAGCCTCCTGACAGAGCGACAGAGCTGTTAGAGCTGTGGATCCACTTGCAGCTATCTCAAATGAATACATCTCAAAACTCTTTAGATGCTGCACATATTTCATTATTCTGAGTACTTTGCACTGATATTGTACGTCGTTTTTTGATATATCCAGATTTCATGTAAATAATGTTCTATATCTTAACGTATAATAGTTTTCTAATTGTTTTGTATTGTTTCTCGTTTGACTTTATTTCCTTGAACTGTGTCTTTGCACCATGTACACCAAGGCAAATCCTTCGTTTGTGTTAAGCTGCTTGGCAATAAAGCTGTTTCTGTTCTGTTCACACGAACATGAAATGGATCCATCGTTTATGACTACGCAGGGTTTCTCTTTCTTTTTTTAATCTCTTTTTTGTGTCTGCTGTAGTTATTGTTTTCATTTCGTCAATCGTTTCTGTTCTTGGTTTATAAAATGACTTTTATGTATACGCTGGGCATTCTAGAAATGATTATTTCATTATTGGCGCAGCTGGACAAAATAGTACGTAGATATGGCAATCTTGTACGTTTGTTCTTGAGACGTTCAAATAAAAAAAGAAGTTGGAGAAAACCCCTTCCAAATTTGTTTAAAAAATAAGAATAGATCCATAGAAAGCAATAGCAATGATTTGTATTTAATTATTAGGTTTGTTTAATGAAATGCTTGCTTATTTATTAAGGTTATATATACAAAACTGGAAGCTTTCCCCGAGTATGGTTATTTGATTGGTCCTGAACGGTTCCACCCTGCTGTGACTCCTAGTGGAACAACACTTAGCTCACCACGCACTGTGGACTACTAATGGGATGGCTTTCCATGTGGCACATTCTGAGGTTGTGCATGGGTATCACTATCCAAGTAGTCGTTTTTATTTAACTGTTAATGTCCTGACAGTTCATCGTTGAGTTTTAGTCGTGGTGTAAGTTGGTGTGATGAAGAACCTGGCCTCGGGGGGGAGGTGCTCCTTGGCTAGCAGGCCTCCCAGAAGATTTAGCAGCGTGCTGAAATGTTTCTTTGTGGCCGTGGTGACGGTGCTGATGACGGCGCCATCAAACAGGGAGGGGGAGGACGACAGGCTGGACGAGATGAAGTGATCGTGTCTGAACAAACAGAAGAGACAGGCGGTCAGGAGCAGTGACATCAGAGCAGCTCCTACACGTTACTGTTCATCTGTGCATTCATCTCTACGGCTACGTTCCCTCTAAACTCCTCAGGGAACACACATGTGACATGCAGGAAGAACATACTTCTGAAGCCAGGGATACAGGTGTGTGTGTGTGTGTGTGTGTGTGTGTGTGTGTGTGTGGTGTGTGTGTGTGTGTGTGTGTGTGTGTGTGTGTGTGCTACCTGGTGCAGTGGGAGTACAGGGTGTAGAGCGCAGCATACTGGATGGCAGGGTAGAAGACAGCCAACTCAGCGTGGACCAGCGTCATGTCGTGACTGAGCAGGGTGAAGACCGTAGGAGACAACGCCCACATCTTCAGAGACAGAAGACACTCCAACAATAAACACACGGCCATGTAACAGTTCATCAGGACAATAACACCACGACGCGTTTAGTGAGACAGCACTGGTTAGAACTGGATCAATGCCCTTTTTAGATGCATCAGTAGAGCATAGGAACTACACTGCAGCAGTCCAGTCTCTGTTTACAGTGACAGGCAGTGACAGGATGATCGGGTCCAACAAGGCGAGTCAAGCAGGCTGCGTAACGGGCACAGGTTGTCATGTCTTAGGGCGGACGCTAAAATAGCCAGACTACAGAACTGAAGCGGGGGTGATAGTGTTGTGGAATGTGGAGGGACAGGAAATCTTCATAGAAACATTTTAAATCCATAAAACCAAAACCAAACATAGGGACCCTTATAAGTGGGTTTTTTGGGGGCGTAAGGAGCGCCATGGTTGTCAGAGGTGTTTTGCTGCCCACTGAGAGGACTAATACGGTCACTCTATGGTTAAAACTGATATCATTTTTCGTGAAAATGTCAGAAATGGACTCAGCATCCTCAATAGCCCCCAAAGCTGCCCAACATATGCAAGCTAGCGTCCAGCAGTGTCTATGTGCCGGGGCACTACTATTCATTTCTAACATATGCTTTGGGGCCTAAACATGTCCAGGTTCACTCGGGTGGTAACTAGACTACGTAGCAGGAAGGGCCCGCATCTTTTTGTTGAGGCAGCCAAGCCAGTTCCTATGTTCGGTAAGCAGCGGCCTCAGCCTTTAGCCTCAGCGATACAATGCCGGTACTAGCTGTGCGAGTGTTGTTTAGCGAGCATCAGTAAAAAGAGACTGACCCCGATGAGAGAGTTCTTGGTGTTTCCGATGGTGGTCAGGGTGTTGAGGTTGAAGATCACGATAAACTGTGCCTTCTCAGGGGGTAGGGTGAGGGAAGCAAAAGTGGGGTGCTGGATGCCGGGGCAAATGCTGCTGGGGGCCGGGGCACTCTCGCTGGGCTCCAGGGTCCCCGTCAGGCTGGACAGCGCACAGGCCATCTCCCCCAGAACCAGCTTATACGCTGCCTCCAGCGTGGGGATGTTCTTCAGACTCAGCAGCGCCTTGTACACCGCCAGAACTGCTGACATCACCTGGGGAATAACCACATGCAGCTTTATCAAATGTGTTTTATTTCACTTTCTTTTCTTTCAAATTATTACAACCAAGACTCAACCATGAAACAATAGCCCTCACCCTTACAGTACTCCACTTTAAAGTCATTACGCTTCTCTTTGGTCTGGGTCTATTTGTTCTGCTTTGGGCCCCTACATTCCAATAATGGCTAAACTAATAATAATTAATTAATAATTGAATTATTTAATTGTTCTGCAGTCAAATGTAAAAATACAGTTATCCTCCATCTAAAATGTGTACGTTTTAAAGTTGAAAGCAGTTTGAGAGCAAAAGTAAGAGGCTAATGTTGTGCTCATAGCAATCATGACATCATGGATGTCTAGACATGAATGATTATCACGGCAAGAAAGTCACACCCGCAGAGCGAGCTGAGCGAGGGAGCGTTACTTCAGAGGAGTGGGAGCAGATCACAAAACAGTTACAGATGTGTGCTCGTGCTTTCTCCAATATGCCTGGCTGAAGGTCTGGATGCCCCACATGTGTGGCTCCGTAGCGTATTAGCTACATAGAAATAATAAGCCAAGCCTTACGTGTTAGAACAAGAACCAATGGCCCGTAATGTTACAAGCCCACATGTTGTGACACAGCAACACACATTGCTCACCTCCTTCTCTCGATGGAAGCGCAGCGTCAGCAGGCGGGACTCGGGTGCCAACAATTTCTCAACGAAGGCCGCAGGCAGCCTCGTGTTGATCTGGTCTATGATCTGAAAGACAACGCAGTCAAAATGACATCAAAAGCAAAACAAACAAAAGTGCTACAGTTCGGTAGAGAGGAATAACATTCGACCCATAAGAGCAACCGGAACCAAAACAAACCTTATAGGTGTGAAACTCCAAGAACAACAAACAGACTGAACATGTCAACACAAATAAGCTTTATGAAACTCGCTCCGTGTGAAACCACAGTGTAATCAGAACTAGTGAAACCGGTGTGATCAAACTCTTAAAGTGGCGTTACCAAGGTGACGAGGCTGAGCACTGCCAGGTTGTAGTCAGGGCCGCAAGCCTGACAGCAGTCCAGCTGGTCCAGGCCGTAGGCGAGGATGGCCTCCATCAGCAGGCCGTAGGGCTCCACACTGGTCAGCAGCACCCCCACACACTCGTTCCCCGCCGTGAGGACCGGCTCAGAGAACTGGACCTGCTTCGCCGTCGACACACAGGACAGAACCCGGCTCAGAACCTGAGGAAACAGAACAGGTTCAGATACCATGACTCCAATATCGCATTAATAACACATGTAGAAGTCACCTGTAGCAAATGATAGAGATGAACACATGCGTTCATGCTAGGGATGTGCGTCTCCATCACTGAGGCCGATGCGAAGCGCATCTCGATACGCTGCCAACGATACGATACATTAACGATACCTTTGAAGCACCAGGCGATGCGATACGATTCACCCCTGTTGCGATACAGTTCCATACGATTTGATTCAACATTATGCGATTCGGGGCGATTCAACACGATGCAAAATAATGATACTTCAATTTGGTACGACAGAGGATTTTAGTTTTATTCCTCATATGCAGCAAATCATACGTTAACAAAAAAGTGCTTTACATATTTGGTTCTCTCTGCTAGTGCTGCGCATCCCATCATGATGTTGCTTTTTGACCTTAAACAAAACAAACACTTGGACCTTTCACACACTGGCCTTTTCACAAGTGTAGTCGTGTTCTCTGTCTCCAGAGTACCATGTGATAACACCTCACAGTGAAACAATGTAAGGATGCATTGCTCATGATTAACAATGTACAAATAACAGCTACCACAGTGCAACGCCCATACAGCTGCTGCCTGATGTGCTGAACACCCATAGGCTGACTCACCAGAGAGCAGAAAGCACTGGGTTCTATAGGAACAATAAAGAACACAGAGAGCCTCTTTCTCAAACAGGTATTTCATAACTGCTTACAGTGAGGAAGACATTTAAACTGTGATTGGCCGTCACAGGCTGCTGTAAACTGAACACCTCTCTCTGACAGAACACCTCACTGAGTGATTTCACTCATATCTAACTTTCCTCTTTATGTGCGTCGCTAAGTTCCTCGTACTACGTGTGTACTTTAAAGCGGCTCGGCATCGTTTACAATTTGCGAGCGATTTTTCAAGTTGACCGTCTTTCTGGAACAATCCGAAGTGTTGCCAAACGTTTGATTTGTAGGTATTTTCCAGTGCGCTGCGTTTCTCTTTCTCCTCGACTTCCATGTGTGTTGATCACTGAGACTCTCGGCCTCCGTAGTGCGAGGCAGAGATCAAAGGTCGTCTCTGCGGAGTGCTGATTGGATGAGGGGATTTTATATGAATGAATCGCTTTTTTACCGATGCAAAGACGCTGCAATCGATGCATCGCGAGTTCAACCCACACTGTAGCCGAAGTGCACTCTTTCCACCGGTGCACTCGCATCGTGAACCTTCATGCCGGTGAATCTTAACATCCCTAGTTCATGCGACTGGATCTGCTTTTCAGAACATCTTTAGAATATTAACTGCCCCCCCAGGATGTTGGAGGTGTAGCTCTTACATCGTTGACGTAGACCTCATTGATGGGGGGTCCTCTGAAGGGACTGAATCTCTCTCCGATGCTGCGGACCACCGTACTGAAGACCCTCAGCAGAGCTGCCAGTTTGGGCAGAGACACTGAGGGAGGGGGGATGTCTTCATCCAGCGCCTCCCCTGACATCACATGGTTCAGATCCTGAACAGAGCACACTCAGTCAAACTCTCCATCCTCTCCAGCCGGCAGGATGTACAGAGCATCACTTTAAGCACACTCATTCACAGAGGCAATACAGTAGTGCAGAAATTCCTCCTGAAACCCATAAAGACCTATACAATTATAGGATAGAGAATATTATACATTTCTCTCAAATTACTATTTGTATTTGCTGTAAAACAATAAACCACAGAGCAATACAAAGTGCTTCACAGCAGAACAGCACTGAGTGCAGGAGCTCCATGTAATGCTCTAACGTCACCTCTGCATAGGCTTCCATGTCCTCCAGGAACTGCCCCAGCAGAGTGGTGGAGAAGGTCAGGTCTGCCACCCAGAACTGCTCCAGACTCTGTAACCAGCCTGAACACACAGAGGGGGGGGGGCAGGGACATGAGCTACTGGACTGCTGCCATCCACAGCAGCACATGTTCAGCACTGCTGTGATGGTCAGATGAAGTGCAAGTAGATTCATCCATTAATCAACGCATATCCTCGTGTCACAGTATACTAACATCAGAAATGTCTATTTCATCTGTAAACAATGCTCTTTCCCTGTTAAGTAGATGTATTTGTTTGGGTCATCTATTAAAAATAGCTTATAAAAGTGAGACCAATAATGAAGTCCTTAAGCAGCCGGTGTAGATGCAGGCAGTGCTGAGTACTTCATCCTGTTGAGCCCGAGCCTGTGTTCCAGCTCTCAGGCTCCAAGAGGACGTTCCCAGAACAAATGACCTTATCTTCTAAAAGGGGACATTAATCATCTTTTTTCTCAAAGTAATGATAAACCTGTGAGTTGGATGTAGAAGAGTCAGAATCAATATAGATGTTTTTTATTTTAAAGTCAATTCAGACATAGTAAAAAGATGATTGTGTCCGTCCATAGTGAAAACCACCCTTAATGACGGGATGGTAGACTCAAAGCTTTAGGAATCCAAACTATGACATACAATAAGTACCCTGATGCAAAACAAGTGAAAAAACACTTCTGGGGTCATTTGACCTTTCTCTGGCCCCCCTTGGTCGATTGTGATGATTGACATCTCTTTTTAACCGTTAGAGCCAATTGAATCGAGGGGAAGTTCCACACACACACACACACACACACACAGTTAAATAAGGAGTGAGAGTGACGCATAGCCAGAATACCCAAAACAGGAAGCTGTCATCAGGGGCGGACTGGGACTACAAATCAGCCCGGGACTCTCGACCGGCCCACTTCGGTACCGCAACTAAACACCGCTAGTACATTGTCGACGGGGGGGCGGGGTGCTAGTGACTTACCGCAGAGGTAGACATTAAGGGTGAAAAGCCACTGGCCCTCTGGGCCGGTGGACTTGTATTGTCACTGGCCCCACCATTGTAACCTCTGGCCCGGAGCATTCCTCCAAAAAAAATCAACTAATAATGAAGAAAATTAACACATTTGTTGCAATAGTAATTTATGCACTAACTACATTACTACTTGTACTACAACATTTAATCATCAGTTCTTCCTCCTTTTCCTCAATTGTTCATATTTGGTTTATTAAAATAATGATATTGTGGTCATTGTTAAAAAATGTCTGCCATTATTATTATGAGTATTATTATTTGTATAATGCACTTTCTGCCTTCCTGTCATGAGGAGTTAGACATGTAATGGCTATGTAATTGATTTGATTAGAACCTGAACCTTCATTCTCCTAAACTGCTGGGACATTTCGCCAATACCTTTATATTGTCTACTCTTCACTTACTTGTCAGCGGGTCGGCATTGATGTACAGAGCCACGGGAGCCTGCTCGCGCTGCACTCACAAACAGCTGTTTGCTTTCCCCCCAACAACGACAACAACGACAACAACGACAACCGACTCACGGAACGCTATGTTGTAGCGTTGATAAACGAAACTATTTAACTAAATTGCTAGTCAAAATACCAATACCACAGGACTATTTTTTTAAAGCAATATTTTTAGTGGCCCGAGCGGGCAAGTGGAAAGTACGTTATGCTGGCCCGGGGTGTCTAAATAGTGCTTCCGGGCCAGCGGGCCATTTAATGTCGAGCCCTGCCGGTTACCGGCCGGCCCACATCCTCCGACCGGCCCACTTCAGTACCGGCCAGGGGGTGGAATTTCACGACAAGCAAACAGCTGTTTGCTGCTCGCAATGTGCTCTGCAGCAAACGGGGCACAGCGCGAGCAGGCTCCCGTGAGCGGGAGGGCGCTCCTTCTTCACTACAGAGTACAGACTATCGCGCCACCTAACCATTCGCCAAAATGTTTTTAATACCAGCGGTAACCGGCCAAGCGCCGTGCAAAAAACAATCTTCAAATAAAAGAAAGTCACCGGAGGAGTTAAAGGAGTGACAGGGAGTTGGCTGCAGTGCCGCGTCCTAAAACCCTTTTATAATCTATCGATTAGATTTATGATTAGAAAATTATAAAATTAGGGTAGACATGTGGATATTATCCGGCTGAACAAAACGTGCATTTATCAAACAGGTTTGTTTTCCACAGACCTTATTTCCAGCTATTTTCCAAAACCCTTGTCGAGGGAACCAGCAGCTTACTTCCTGGTTTCAGGACGCGTCACTGGCTGCACCTCTCAATATGATGCCAGTATAAACAAGGTCTTCTGTCGGCTCTGTACATCAATGCCGACCCGCTGACAAGTAAGTGAAGAGTAGACAATATAAAGGTATTGGCGAAATGTCCCAGCCGTTTAGGAGAATGAAGGTTCTAATCAAATCTATTACAAAGCCATCACATGTCTAACTCCTCATGACAGGAAGGCAGAAAGTGCATTATACAAATAATAATACTCATAATAATAGCAGACATTTTTTAACAATGACCACAATATCATTATTTTAATAAACCAAATATGAACAATTGAGGAAAAGGAGGAAGAACTGATGATTAAAATGTTGTAGTACAAGTAGTAATGTAGTTAGTGCATACATTAGGCTACTATTGCAACAAATGTGTTCATTTTCTTCATTATTAGTCGATTTTTTTTTTGGTGGACGAATGCTCCGGGCCAGTGGTTACAATGGTGGGGCCAGTGATCATACAATTTTACCCTTACTGTCTACCCCTGACTGACTTATGTGGTTTATGGCTGAACTTAACGTATACGTTTAAGAAACACTATTGCTATTCAGCCGTTTGTAAAACGACTGGTGTTGACGTTAGTGCTACACTTTTCAGTCATGTTGATTGACCAGCGTAATTTAACCAAACAGCCTTTGTGCCCTCTCATGTGGCCTTTGTGCCCTGTCATGTGGCCTTTGTGCCCTGTCATGTGGCCTTTGTGCCCTGTCATGTGGCCTTTGTGCCCTTAAAAAAAATGTGAACGGGAAGGCCAAATGGCCTTGCCCCTAAAATGACGAAATTCCAAGCCTGGTACCGGCCCATCGGGATTCGTCCCGAACGTCCCGATGCCCAGTCCGCCCCTGGCTGTCATACACTCTGGTAGATATCATTATATAAAAATGGAATGATGGATTATCAATGACTTTGTGACAGACACATTGTATTAACCTATGGATTAACCTTCGGCCGCGTCTCTCTCGTTTAAATGCCATTGAACAGGACGTTGATCAGAAAACCAGCTAAGGTGAGCATAGCTCCGTGTTTTGCTACCTAAAGCTACGTCGTGTACATTCCTAGTTTATTACATTTTAAGAAGCCCTGAGACACAGTTTCGTGAAAAAAAGCCATTGGGGCTTAACAGGTTAAAACAGAGCTCACATGCCGTTAAAATCAACTATTCAGTCAATTCAAGCCACAGGCCGGAACACAGACATAAACAGGTTGACCACATGTCATTGCAGAGAAGATGTATGCAGTAAACACAACATGTCAATCCAACTTATCCCATGAGAGCTTATCAAAGTTTGAACACCAAAAAAGTTTAGTGCAAATGATAAAACCCCACTCACCTGAAACCTGCTGAGTGAGTGAGTGTTTCTGAGTGTGATCAATGTGCCATCCCACCAAGATGTCCACTGTGTCCTGTGGGAAAACAGAAACAACCTTAGTTTGCCTAGCTGACACTTTCACACAAAACGATTTACAATAAGTGCAAAATCAAAAAGGCAAAAACATGAAAGTACATTAGCTTTCAATAAACCAAACCTTTGTATGTACTACTGCTTTGGCTTCGAATAAGCCAAACCTTCTAAGGCAGGGGTGCCCAACCTTTTTTGAACCGAGAGCTACTTCTAAAGTTGCCAGTCTGCCGAGATCTACCAGTCCAGATAGAGAGGCCATTACTGACAGCCTACTACCAGGTAAATACACACTTCTACTTGTATAAAACTGACCTCTGTACGATTAATACTTCATAAAATACTGCAGATCCTTTATCTCACCTCTTTCTAATCTACACACATACAAGTATTTAACTGAAGTCACACAACAGTGTGTTGATACAGAGTTGGAGTTTATGCACACGTCACTACAGTGGGTAATGTTTTCAAGAAACATTGAACAGTGCTGCCTCATATGACACAGGGACAAAGAAAAGACTCTGAATCCTTTCTTTGCCATTATATAAAAATAGTGTTGCTACAAAAGTATAAATGAGGCTTACTAATAAGACGACTCAGATCTGAAGCTACTCAGGAATCTGCTGCCAACGTGCAATAAAAAGACAAAATTAATGGAATCAAACCCTTTTTTTGTTGCATTTTAGTAGATTATAAAAGAAATGCCTTTAAAATAGGATGCAAGCAACACTAGTTTCTCAACCTGAATTGATGATAGACTATAATCAATTTAAGTTTGCATTCTTATACCATTTTGTACAATAATTATAATGAATAAGTTCAAACAAACTAAAACTTACAGCTGATTAATAACGGTATCTAACTTGAGTTTTTATCATATCAAAAACATGTTGAAATGCTTCTGTTATTTTTACTGTCCCCAAAAAGCGCGTCGCAGCCTCCAGGAAAGCTTCTTTCACAACTTCGCCGTCTTTGAAAGACTTCATGTGTTTCTCAAGAACGTGACTGACACGATGAGATGCTCTGGAGCAGCCTTGCTCTTGTTGTTGGGCCTGGTGGAAATGGACTGCTGTGCATTTAGCGGTCCTCTCAGGCCCCTCCCCTTTAGCCGTCCCTTCAGGCCCCTCCCCTTTTGGAGCGTAGGGCAGAATTAGGAGGGAGTTCCGTCTCTTAGCGTTTGTGCACTGTTTTGAAACGCCGCTCCTAAATGACCCTTCTTCGATAAAGCCACGCTCGCATTGCAGATGAGACAGATGGACTTTAAATTAGAATAGATACAAAAATAATCATCCTCCCACTCGGAGTGAAATTATATATTTTGGGCTTTTTTGCTTCTGCCATAATTGCGGTCTTGTGTGTGCATGCGGACTGTCTCTCCTGTTGACACGGACAATGTCAGCGAACTAGTGCCCACTGCCCACCAGCCACGCCCCGACACATGGGGTCACGCCGGCCAATCACAAAGCTTTGATGCGTTCAAGTTAGGGGTGTAACGGTACACGTACCCGTACCGAAATTATTCGGTACGGGCCCTTCGGTTCGGTACACGTGTGTACCGAAGTGTACCGAATGAATATAACGTTAAACGTAAAAAATTGAGAACGTGAACAACTTCTTGGAAGTAATCTCAGGTGCTGCGTCGCAGCATTCAGAGTAATTTGCTCCCATTGTGTTCAACGCGTCATAGAGCGAGCAAGTCATTTCATTGGACGAGCTGGTCAGAGGGATGCGTTCACATGTAGTCATTAATTTGAGGAACTGTCGAAATGGCGAACGCAGATAAAGTTGAGCTCGAAAATCCTCCAGCATCATTGAAGTCTCCGGTTTGGGAACATTTTGGTTTCGCAGTTACGTACAAGGATGACGGACAAAGACAGGTGGACCGAATCAAAGCTGTTTGTCGGCATTGTTCAACTAACATTGGTTTGAAAAGGCATCACCCGAACGTGAATATCACCGGTACCAAAAGACTGAAGTGCAAACCCAACTCCCACTAGCATGTAAGCCTCCACCACTCGCAAAAAGTTTAGCCCGAGCCAAAGCTATTACAAACGCCAAATATCCTTATGTTGCCATGTTAGCAAAGCTCTACCTGGCTGTATCTGCTACCTCTGTCCCTAGCGAGAGGGTGTGTTCTCCACAGCAGGAGACATTGCTAGTGCCAGCAGATCTGCCCTTTCGGCAAGCAATGTGGACAAGTTCATCTTTCTTTAAAAAAACATGAAAATACAATGACAAGCAAGTCCTAATGTCAAGCTGGCTGCTTAGGTACTAGTACAGTACAGTTCAGATACAGATTATTTCAGTTCATCGAAAAGCTGCACCTTAATGTTTATTTTATTATATTTTATATTTATTTGAGTGAATATTCATAGTTTAATAATAATTAAAAACCCAAAACTAATAGTTTATGTTTTGTGAGTACTAGTACAGTAAAGTTCTAATACAGATTATTTCAGTTCATCGAAATGCTGCACCTTAATGTTTATTTTATTATATTTTGCATTTATTTGAGTGAATACATTATTCAGTTTAATAATAATTTTAAAAATATATGTTATGTTTTGTGATAATTTTTTCTGCTGTACCGAAAACGTACCGAACCGAACCGTGACCTAAAAACCGAGGTACGTACCGAACCGAAATGTTTGTGAACCGTTACACCCCTAGTTCAAGTGCATTATTCTGGCACAGGAAGATTATGTTCGAGGACATTAACGATACAACTGAATATTGTTGTTCTATTTTTAGACACATCTCGCGATCGACTGGGAGGGCACCCCTGTTCTAAGGCATACATTCAAACAAGATAAACAAATGTTGGATTGTCCATGGTCCATGGGGGAAACGAGTGTTTTTAGGTCTGCGATAAGACTTTCTGCTGCCCTGATATCTACGTGGAGCAACATACGCTCCGTGGTGAAGCACTCACTCTGAAGTTGGTGCTGAAGACATGCGGGTAGCAGCGCGCCACCTGCAGGATACACTTCACGCTGTGACAGAGCAGCTCCGGAGTGTCCACGTTCTCCAGGATGGACTGCAGGTTGCTCATCACCAGCTGGAACACACAAAACACTCCCATCAGCACCTTCTGCAGCTCAGAGAGTGATATGGGAACAGAGCCCGGCTCAGAGCCTGTGGGATTACCTGCATGACGTGAGAGAAGGCCTTCCTCTCCCCGGCGGCCTCCAGGGCGCGCTGCGCTGCCACCAGGTACAGCAGCTTCACCTCGTCCCGGCTGCCCGTGGTGAACTTGAGGAAGAGCCACTTGAAGATGCGCTCGGCCTCGTAGCGCAGCACGGTGCAGAGCAGACCCAGGCAGGCTGCGGCGTCCTGACGCAGCTCCCACAGCAGCTTACTGCTACACAACAACACCGGGGGGCAATCAGTGAGAGACAGAATCACATTAGGGGCAAGCAGGGAGGAGTCACTCTTCCAATGAAGAGGGAGACATTCCAACAGCATAACAGCACCAGTCCAGAGCGCCATCTTACCTCTCATTCAAAATGTCACTCAAGGTGCCGAGGATGGTGTCCAGCTGTTTGACCAGGGTCTGCGGGAGACAACACAAAGTAGGAGAACAAGTCCGAGTGAGTACTTTCAACACATTTCACACAACTCAAAATGGAAATTCCGGTGTTTCTGATCCGGATGCATTTCCAAATTGTCGCTGTGTAACTATTATGGGTGTTGAAGTTAATTGTTTCTACGATGCGGATGATTCTGCATCGATAGAACATAATCGATTACAGCGTAGCTTCCAGATTTTCCGGCCGTGGCCGGACAATGACGTTTTTTTTCTTTTTCTGTCACACGAATATCAAATCGGTCGGTGACGCAGAGATCAGGGAACAGACGTGACAGCGGCTCAGCGACACCACACACGGAGCGGCTTTATCCAACAACACCAGTCCAGAACCAACAGCAGAATGAGTGTGTGTGTGTGTGTGTGTGTGTGGTGTGTGTGTGGGGTGTGTTGTGTGTGGTGTGTCGTGTGGTGTGTGTTGTGTGTGTGTGTGTGTGTGTGTGTGTGTGATGGATCGTTGGAGCTATGTGCAACTCAAGGCATATGCTCGAACGGGAGCTGCCTGGACGCTGCAATCATGTTGCACTATCCGTGCTGCTGAGTGTGCTGACTTCTCCTACAATGTCCCGCTGTCTGGCTGCCTGCATCAAGTCAAGTGCTCGGCGCAGTTGTGTGGATAGAGCGCTCCTCTGTTTTCATTTAAACAGCTCCTTATATCCGTTAGCGCAGCTAGCTAGCACCAGATGCTAACAACAACAATGCACGCTCGGGCCACACACACACACACACCCCCTCCCGGTCCTCCCGATGGCCAGTCGGGGCCGGTGAGCGTGGAAGTGTGGTCTGCCACAAGCGGGCAGCAGGAGCGGGGCTGTCAGCATCAGCTTGTAGATGGTATTTTAAACTCGATGCGCTCTGAAACTACGGGGCGGCCGAGGAAAAAAAATACACATGCGTTAATCGTGTTAAAATATTTAGTGGCGTTATTTTTTTTTACGTTAACGCGTTATTAACTTGACAGCCCTAATATATATATATATATAATTCATATATTTCAATATTATTTCACATTTCATTTGCAATGTTGAATGTTCAATAAGGGAATGAAAGGATGTACTTGAATTATTATTATATATTATCATTATGTCAGTGGTCTAAAATGGTCTTACAACGGTGCCGACAATATTATCGTTTATCGCAATAATTTCCAGGAAAATGTATCGTCCAACAAAATGAATTATCGTGAGAGGCCTAGATGGAACAATTTCACACACAGATATAGGCTAGACCTATACAATTTATTTATTATGGTTTATAATTCAATGTCAAGACATTTATGTTATTGATTTCTGACGCACTTTCTAAATAATAAAAAGGGGGTTCATATGCATCTTACTGCATGTATTCATTTATGAAAAAGAAGTCATGTGCAATAATATAGAAAATTGAGGATGCAATGCATTGTTATGAATCGTGATATCGAATCGGCGACAGGATATTCGTAACCAAATCGTGAGACCAGTGAAGATGCACAGCCATAGTAACTATGCTAGCTTTTTCTGCTCCATTGTAAAGATTTAGGGAAAAGAGGACTCGCGTGAAACAGTATGATTGGAAATGCCATGTGACGAATGAGAGATTGCAGAAGATAAATCCAAACCGAGTGTTTACAGTGTGGTGCAGTGACCACATATGTGTGTAGGTCGACACAGAAGTTAGCATCTCCCTGGTTCCCCCAACAGAAAGAGCAATGGGATTTTGGAATATTATAGAAAATAAGATATGAGGCTAACAAATGTTTATGATACTTACACTTCACTTATTAACATCACTTTGTGTATTTCGAAGCAAATATACAAATGCTAGATGTTAAAAGTTGTAAGCTTGTGTTCACCACAGCACAGATCTTGCTTAAGACCTCATTTACACCCAAACGCCAACGCATACGAAATGCAAACGAACACGATATCAAAAAAGTATTCCGTTCACACGAGACTGCTCTGGAGCGCTGGAGACACTGTAGTACATATGCCGGGCCTGTAAGTGGCGCTGTACTTCCACACGAGACCGCTCGGGAGCGCGTGAGACGCTGTACTTCCACACGAGACCGCTCGGGAGCGCGTGAGACGCT
>RQJG01051976.1:0-20340 GCA_009756435.1 Chionodraco myersi
ATACAAATGTCCCACACATGCAAACAAACAACCTATCAGAGATCAAACTATTGAGCACTCAGGTATTGCACTCGTGTCTGTCAGGCAGCCTTTTTCTGACAGGGTAAGAGCTAAATCTGTCAACTAACTGTGACTTTGAAAAACAAGACTAAAGAGTCTTTGAGGTGGCATTCTGATGGATAATGTTCCCTCTTTTTTTGGCCTTGATGCACAGCTCGATGTTTGTATTGCTCTTAAGCTTTCATGGTCCCGAGAGCTTACTGGCACTTCAGAAACGTTTCAGAGGTTTAAAGAAAAACTAAAAAGTCCAGTATTCTGTCAGTTTGAAAATAAATAAACCGTCAAAAGCCTGCAGCTGCTGTTGAATAGGAACTTATATACATATTGGCTTTAATGAGGCTGCTACAGCCAAGCTTGGTCGTTTGCAATTGTTCTCTTCATTTGAGAATAGTTAAAAGACAAGAAGGAGTAGGAACGGTGAAATGACTCCTAGGATATTTAGAGCCGAGTAGTTCCAGTTATAAATGATTGACAGATAAAGGCTGAAGTGCACAAAAAATATGTATGCTTAGCTTACCGCACAGACTGAAAAAGGAATAAACGGCTAACCTGACTTGGTCTAAAGGGAACTTCAACTCCCTATCAGCAAATCTAAAGCATACTTAGTAACTTCTTATGTCTTGTTTCTTTGTAAAATCAATGTGCAAACAAGTTTAGTTTTGGTTGAACTAAAAAAAACTGCTGGCTCCTGGAACATATCAACCTTACAGGCATTTGGTAAGTGGAATCAACTTAAGTGTGGTAAAACATAAAGGATATGCAAATCATTTAATATATTTAATAAAATCATTTTAAAGCCTTGATTTAAAAAAAGCGAGTTGATTTGTAAAATCCAAGTTTGTGTCCATAACACCAATCCTTTGCAGTGTGTCTTCCACATAGTGATGGTAAGTCACATAGTGCATAATATTCTCAATTCTTAACATTATTATTTTAAACTAAGCCATGGCACAGGGAACAACATGTAGAATAACGAACACGGATGCATGAACCTTTTTGACCAGACACAAGAGGTACAGATAAAAGAGTTTGTCCAGCATTGGATTCTCTTCAATCTCAGGAGGTACAACCTTTAAACTCTTTGATAACTATTGGAAGGCATTTCGGTGACAATTAAAACTAAATATATATATATATAAATTCCACCCTCCAGGCCTATAAGATCAAACCCTGCAGCATATTATCTCTCTTGCTCTCAACTTTCTGGCTGTCTCCATTCAGGAGGTAAAACTTTTTTTTCTCTTTGAGATGGAAAACTACTGCTCAAGGCTTTTGAAGTGCACTCAAGATTAATTTGAACTGGAACAAGAAATTATATAGCTGTAGGCGGCAGTTTGTGACAGAGCAGTATTTCCCTGACAATAAATATTCATATATTATCCTTACAGGCACCTTAGAGGGACACATTTCAACGTTTAATAACAGAGTTTGGTGACGCTGCTGTTTGCTGCTTGTGTGCAGTTGGACAATGATGCGATTGACTCTTAATAAATATGACATAACCATTTCAAATTTGTTCTAGCTTCTGTTTGGAATATAATATATTGACACCATTTCCAAGTGTAAATCTGTACGGCTGGCTATATATTGGTTGTGTGTTGTGTGCTGCTGGTGTCTATGTGTAGGTGCCACTTACCTTGTACAATGAGGTAGACCTGTGAGGTCTTGGGCTGCTGCTTCGTCTGTATGGAGCAGGTGTACGACCCCTCATCATACACATCCACCTATACACAATAACAAATGCAATATTGTTTTAATTAGTATGAAAATATCTTATCATATGCCTGGCAGAGCATCTTATCCTCATTTATATTCCTACATGTTACTTTTTCAAGATCCTACTCTATAATTTTTATTTTGACAAACATTCATTCAATATTCTCCAAATACATATTTATGATTCTTCAGTGAAACAACGTTATACAGGAAAGTAGTCGAATTATCTCAATCAACTTTATAATATAATATGTTTTGATTATTATTAATTAATTCAACTTTAAGAAGTCAAAGCTTATAGACATGAGTAATGAATGATCATCATTACATAACAGATACGATCAGCATTTCAGCAGACCTCCCAGCATGTTTAGATGAGGTACTTAACCCTTTATGAAAACATGTATTATTTTTTAGTAAGACTTGCTGAACTGATAATCAATGAAAACGATAACTTTAACATTCTGGGAGGATAATCTCATTTACTATCTAGCAGAGGGTGCATTTACTGATACCAGTCTAACATTAGTTTATTTTCAAATGATTATTTATTGTTGTTAAAGCACAAAAAAGGGTTACAATTAATAGATGAACATACAAAAAACAGATATGCTTATGAAGGTTATGTTTAATAATTTGTAAATGTAATCCTAAGGAGGAGAAACAAATGGTTCTTTCCCATCTTTAAATGCAGCTGTTATTAAATCTAACGATGAAATCAAAGAATAAAAAAAACAAAAACATTTTGGTCCGGTGTCTAGGTCAGTGTTACCTTCTGTATGCGCAGGCTGTACTCGAGCTGTCCTTTAGTCACCAGATCTACTCTGGGGTCCAGAGACCACTTGTCCTGGCCGGCATAGATGATGTTGGATCTATTGAGCCAGGCCACTTTGGACACTTTGTCATCCACATAACACCTGCAGGGACAAGAAGAACAAGTAGTGTTAAGGGAAGTTAAGTGAAATAAAAGCCGGGTTTACTTAAAAAAGAAAGAAAATTACGTGACATCCTTCATTTCATAATATGTAAACTCAAAATCAAAGAGGATGTATAATTTTGTAGGAACTTATCTGCATCACAGTTCAGCTGTTGTGGTTTAAACTGCTGAGTGTATTCCCTCAGTTAAGGTTAGTTAAGGTTTACAGACAACTTGGCGCACCTCTCATTCAGAGGTCTCAAAACAAGAGCTATGTCTTAACCTGTGTCTCTCTTCCTTCTTTCTCTCTCTGATAAATACATCTCTTTTAACAGTCAGCATATTTCTGTGGATGAGGAAGGACACCAGTATGCTGTTGTTTACTCCTTGTTGCAGACAGTCAGAACATTACTCCAAGAAAGCTCGAGCTAAGACAACTCGCACAGGAGGCATGGAAGCCGGGCGTCTGCCTAATGAATAAATGTAAATGTGAGAAGAAGTCGGAATCAATGAGCAGGGATATCAGCCGTAATGCTAGCCGACAGTGGATGCGCCTCACATGCAAATTCTAGTGACTCCGGGAGACCAGGCTGTGCACATGGCTGTGGAGTGTGTTGGGCCACAATGGAGCAGATTTGGGAGGCAGAGGAGTGGGGCTGTCTTTGGCAGGTGACCCCGGGTGATGCACACAAGTGGTGGTGCAGTCACCCCTGCCTGTTACCCAGTGGGAGCTGGATGTCAGGTTTGTTGAAGGCTTGTACTCACAGCTTGAATCCCTGTTGATGTTCCTTCCCTTTGTGTGGAGCCCAGATAACTCACTGTATTTATTGACTCGCTTTGACATCTACACTCTACTTTCTTCCCTCACAGCTTTAAAGGGATTTTCCTTTTGTTTCAGATATCTTCAAAGCTTTAATTAAAATACTTTATAGTTATATGCATCCTAATCTTATGCAGACACATTTTCCTATATTGATGGAGAGCCGAGTCTTTATGAACAACAATAAAATAACCATAAAAGTTTGGACTCCAATGGACACATCGGAAATACTAAAATGGAGCCTGACTTACATTTTTTAAATCCATATACAGTATTTCATTAAACCTCTGCAAATCACCCATGAAGGGTAGGCCCCTTTGGTGTAATTCAGAATGTGTCCTTGTATTCAAGTCAAAATATCGCTGCTTTTAAACAAACAAACAACATATTTTTACCAACATTGAAAATGAATACAAATATACACAGAACATGATGCTAAAATTGCCCTGCTAGATTCACAGTGACCTGAAGGAGAGCGGAACTTTGCCAGGCTTCCATTTGTTAATATTTATTTTGGATTCAACACCATGTAGCCTGTCATCCTCGCCAACAAACTGGTCACTCAAACACACAGAAAACCAACACAAGCTCACTACAAGGGTGTTTTCCTATCCCTCCTCCTGTTCATGCTCTATGGTGACTGTGAAAGCATCCATCCAAACTGCCAACTCATTAAATGTGCTGACTACACAGCGCTTCTCTCAGGCTCTGAGCTGGAACACGGCTCTTCTATGATTTTAACGTTAAATGGTGCAACAATACAATGCTGGATTTCAATTTCACTCAGAGGTGGTTGGTGGTTGATTTCAGGATGTAGTCCAGACAAGGAGTTGGATGGTGTGAATATCTTGGAATCATCTTTGACATTTGAGCAAAACACAGAAGCCTTATCAAGAAAGCAAACCTGCGTCAACATGCTATCAAGAACTGAATTCCAAAAACCCTTCTACAGTTCTTCAGCGAGTACATTCCGTGTTTCTCCTTCACATGTTGGTTGCCATCACTCACTGTCATAACCAGAAACCGTCTCCATACCACAATTAACACCTGTTTCCAAAAAATCACTGGAGTGCACATTACGAAGCCTAGCCTCATTACTAGCTGCCACTGCGTGTGCCTCGCATGATTTAATGTTGTGTGTCATCACAGCGTTAATTTGGCTCTCTGTTGAAAGATGCTGTCACCTCAACAGCGCGCAAGATTCACAGTCACGGAACTTAACAGGTTTGTAGTTCAGATCAAAATGTAGAGCCAGTGCAAAGGTGAGCATGGCAGTGGTGCATATAAGTAAACGGAAAGGTAATGAGGAAAGGACCTACAATTGATGCCATGACCTGAATTGGTATTATAGCCTCTAGGTCTGTGAGCAGCAGGGAAAAGCCCATGACATCATGTAGGATAACATAACACCCATCATCTCCACCCACAGATCCAGATGCCTTCTTTCGTGGTGTAGCCTATACCGTTTCTCTAGAAATGGGCACAGAGCTCTGTTCATTCCATAAGACCTCCACTGGACTAAGGATCTCAAGAACAATAATTAGCTCTATCTGGATCTGCCATGTAGTCTTTTCCCCTACTTATTATTTAATTTATCATTATTCTTTTTAATAACGACCTACGGTACTTACTTTTTAAATATAACTGTACTATCAGCTCAACACAGTTCCATACAGCTATTTGCTTATAATTGTCTATAACTATTACTCATGCCTAAAATGGGTTCGCTTTCTTGGATTTATGACGTTTATTGGATAAGGTGAATTGGAAGAGCCAGATGACCGACATGTATTCAGTCCAGTCTATGACACTGTCCTGCAGTGTGGGACAAGGGGTCAACATTGCATTTGTATACACTTTCCCTCTAAACCAGTGTTTGCATATTTTCTTTATTGTAAGAGCCCTCTTGTACTAAAAGGGTTTTAACATTACCAGATTGTTTGTTATATAGTTGTACGATGAAGCTGTTTTTAATTAGATTCATAACAAATAAATTGCTCACTTTGTGTAAAAGTTCTAATGCTGGGATTGATCATTCCACAACTCATTAGCGACAAAGTCCTACTTTTGTGAAACACAAAGTGACAAGTTTAACAGCTTTTAGGGGATGGCAGTGAATCACTAAACTGTCCAGGCTGACTGTACGGCTGCATCTTGTTGGTTTTCAATGAGGTTGCTTCCTTTCTCCCCTTATTATCTCCTGTCTCCCACCGTGAAGTAAATGGGAGGAGGTTAAAAAACGAAAGCACGTAAGTGAAGGACAGAGAGAGGAGACGTGAACAGAATCATGACACCAGTTTCCTTTGGTTGTGTCTTTCACAAACATACATTATACTTAATAAAGCATTTTGATCGTTTACATTTCTTAATATTATTTATTAAACAGAATTGCATTGCTAGGCAGAGCCATATTATTACTATTATATGGCTCTGCCCTGTACTACAGCAAAAGTATTCTCCGTCGGGACTTCCTGCAACAACACCACGCCGTTATCAAAGATGTTCTATTGAGAAGACGATCACTACGTGACAAAAGTTTTCAAAACCGTGGCGACTGAAATCAATCTTACTAACTGCTGTCTGTGCAATTTACTCCGCGCGAGTTGGGAGACTTTATTTTGCTTACTTTAACATCATTTTTCATGGTGGGGCTAAGCCATTTCTTGGTATGGGTGTAGCCTACCCCAGCGCTGCCACTGGTGGCACGTATGGGGCGGGCCATTCTGCACATGCGTTAAATGCGTTAAATATTTTAACGCAATTAATTCAAAAAATTAATTACCGCCGTTAACGCGATAATTTTGACAGCACTAATATATATATATATATATATATGAACACTTAAAGGTGGGGTAGGTAAGTTTGAGAAACCGGCTCGAGATACACTTTTTGCTATATTTCATGGAGTGCTCTTAACATTCCGATAGCAATGAATATCTGAAGTGCTTTGTCAAAATATCCATTACAAAATGTCATCTGTGGAAGCCGTAGTACTGTAAAAAGCACGACCAATCATCTGAGCCGGCCCGGCTAAAATAACTGGATGGCCTACCTGCCTGTCAGCCTTCCATCTGTGCACAAACTTATCTCGTGCCCTCATTGGTCATGTGCGCGTTCGTGTGTGTTGGAGGAGGGGCTCTGTAAGGAAGTGGAAGAATTTTTCCGGCTGTTTATTTTCAAATTCTAGCGCATTCTAGCTGGTTTCTCTAAAATTACCTACCCCACCTTTAACAGCTATTAGATCTGGTTTAAAAAAAAAAAAAGATTCGTTAAATATAGAAATAGTTTCCAGAAGAGTCTCAGTGTGATGTGCAGTTTTAGCCACTAGGGGCCAACAAATAACCTTAATTAAAAAAAAACTAAAACAATTCCTTCGCTTCTATCACCCCTAAATAACAGGAACATTTCAGGATATATATTTAAACAGTTAACATTTATTAGATCTGTTTAAACATTAACCTGTTAAGCAACATTTTCACAAAACTGTGTCTCAGGGCTTCTTAACATTTGACAACCTATTAAAGTGTCATACCCACTTAACGGGAAGAAACTCAGCTAACTAACGATATGAACCATTTATACCGAAACAAAACATAACTCTAACACCAAGCGTATGAATTAGCACTAAGCAAAAGAGTGCTAACGCACTTAACTCACGGTAGAAATATGTTATACTTCATCGAATCTGCACAAACATATCATAAACTGAGATTCCACAGATTCCAATGGTATAAGTATCATCACTGTGTATGAGAGCTTCCGGTTTTGGACATGCTGGCCGCGTTTAGATGGATTTAGGAACTTCCTCTCGATTCTATTGGCTCTAACGGTTCAAAAGAGGTGTCAATCACCAACATCGACCAATGGGTTCCATATGGCAAATACACCCAAATGACCCCATAGGTGGGTTTTCTTTTTCTAAATCTCTCTAAAAAGGTCAAATTTCACTTGTTTTGCATCAATCTTGATACAGGGTACGTATTATATGTTATAGTCTGGATTCCTAAAGCTTTTTGTCTCCAATCCCATAATTCAAGGGTGGTTTTCACCCCCTTCTACCTCACACAATTACTGCAACTCCGCACCCCCCCGAAGCACAACACCCGGTCAGCTACAAGCATCCTGTTAAAGATCCCCAAAGCCCATACATCCTTTGGCCGCTCCGCCTTCCAATTTGCAGCAGCAGATAGCTGGAATGTCATTCAAAAAACGTTGAAAATGAAAACCTTTGTCTCCCCCCGCACCTTCAATGTCACTATTATTGACACCCTGGTACACACATGTAGCTGCTTTGCCTGATGCTGATTTTAATGACTGATTGAACCACAGCAATATTGTTTTAGAGTTTGTATATGTTTAACTGCTATGCCTGTCATCTTTGCTCTATGTGTTTGTGTTGTCTCCTGTGTTCTGTAGTGCCCGGAGTCTGTCTTTTAATTTGTTCCCCCATCCCCTCAGGAAGCCTTTGCCTCCTGTCAGGTCATCATTGTAAATAAGAATTTGTTCTTAATTGATTTTCCTGGATAAATAAAGGTTCTACTACTACTACTACTACTACTAATGACGGAAACTATAATTTACATTTTTTTTACTATGTTCAATCTGAATTTACTTTAAAATAAAAACATCTATATTGATTATGACTTTTCTACATCAAACTCACAGGTTTACCATTGCTTTGAGAACAAAGATATTAATGTACCCCTTTTAGAAGTGAAGATATAGTCATTTGTTCTGGGCATGTCATTTTCGAGCCTGAGACCTGAAAAACAGGCTTGGGGCTTAACAGTTAACAGCTTGTTGTTACCAAACCTGAATCCTGATCTTGTAGCACGAATACAACTGTCTACGGCACACAATATGTGTCATGTGTAACAAACAACTTATCCTTTAAATGTAATAATAGTTCACATAGGACAACCTATAATCGATAGATGTGCCATTAAGTTTGTGATTTTCTTTTAGCAACTATCTCACGCCGTCTGATCTCATAGAGTATTTCCTCCATTAATAATTACTGATCCTAAAGCTTTTAAAGTCTAGACAAAGACAACACATTATCTACACAGCGCTGCCCTCTTTGAATTAAGGTAAAGAGGTGAGGCAAGATAGTTTGATATTACTGCAGCTTTAATTGTCCAGAACACGTTCCATTTAACAATGCTTTTCCTTGGACCCACAAAGAAAACACTCTTTGCCTTTGTCTTTATTAGGATCCCCATTAGCACTAGCATGAGCATTGGCTATTCTTCTATTAACTCTTAATTTCTGTATAAGACTATGGCAATGTGATTAACATGTATGCAACTTTATCATTACTTCATGACACGACATTCTGCATTTCACACTGCAGAACGTTAAAAAAAAATACCCACCCTCACAATTTATTTTAACAATCTTATCACTTGGAGCAGATAACTGCCCATGTTGCTGTTTAATGTCAATACATTGTTAGGTAAACTATTTATATCTCCAGCCTTTTATCCTTTCGCACCAGCAAACGTAGTACTAGATCTTCTCATTGAATTCTTTTAAAAGTCCCTAGGGTGTGCTCTGAGCGGTAAGACTACTTTGTCTTTTCATGCTCCCTGGGCATGGACTGAGTTGCAAAATATCATTACCTTAAGAGCACTGCCTTCTTTAAATACCTCTAAACTTTTACAAAATGCCTTAAAGGAAACATGCTGCTGTTTTATACCCCCTAGAGAGATTGCTGGTATGGCCTTGATGTCCCTCCTTCTGGACTATTCCCTTGTTTTGCTTTAATGAAATGTATGTGTTATACAATGTGAAACTGCTTGTGCTGCCATCCTGAACGTGACTCCCTGGAAGACTATAGTGCAATTCTCTGGCTAAAGAATGGATCAATAAAATACTTTTGATTGATGCGGAGGAAAAAACTTTTCTTGAGAGTTTTTTTTATTTTTGACACCAGGACATTAAACAATCTCCTAAAAGCTGTTGAGTTCTGCTATATGAAGGGCAAACAGCCTGACGACATAGTTTGTGATTGTTACAAACACAGTTTAGTTATGCCTGTAAGTTACTCAGCAAATGTTAATATATTCATCATGCTACTAATATATGTTAAAACGAAAAATAAAAAGTGTGAGGTACTGTCCTGTTGCAGCTATTGGACAAACATCAATTTCCAGGTCACGAAAAGAGGAGTACATGTATAGTGAAATAAAAGAGATGGAGCAGGATGCATCCAATTATAACCTCTGTTTGAATGAGACAAGCAGTTCCAATTATGTATTGCTCTCAAACTGTGAGTGTTACTCCTCCATAGAACTGTTGCAAGCTCTTGGTTAAATACAGGTGGCTGGGACTATTAATCATCCAAATGCCCCTAATTGTATTACCTCCTTTCAGTTAGCGGTCACCATATGCTGCTCCATATGGGTCAAAGAAATAGATAAATAAGTACACAACACATGGTGCTGTACATGCCACCACCCTCCTCTACATCAATCACAGCCGATGCTTCACACGCTCGTCTCCCGTTGCTTGACTGTATGTCTTTCCATCTCATCTCTTCACACCTCTGCCTCACCACTCCTCATCTTTCTCATGCTCTCCTAGTTTCCTCACCCCATCTGTCTCTCTTCCTGTGGACAGCATGAAATAAAAATGAAAGGATATATTCCTTGATCTGCACTACGTTATTTTCACTGCACTCCACTTTTGTCTGTCTTCCCTCGATCTATTCGAGCCTCCAGAGGGTCCCCACAATTTTCGGTGCAAAGGGAAGAGCATGCTCAGTAGTATTTATTTCCTGTTCTCGCTAATGAGCAACTGCCCGCAAAGCAGATAACTTCCTATCACTTGTCAGAGCAGTTGTCTGCCTGGAGTTTTCGCTTTTTCCTAGCAGAGAAGGGTGTCAAGGTGCGTAGCGGCAGAGCCTGGTTTTGTTGGGTTGTGCGAGGCTCAGCTGCACCAGAATGACATATAAAAGCTCGGCTTTCCCTGGCACATTCAACAAGTCCCTTGCAGGGAACGCGACTTGATTGGAATAGCGAGCAACGGTTGAACGATTTGTAATGAAAATCCATCCCATTAACTGGCTGCTGCCCTCACAATGATGCAGAATCTCAGATGTGTTATTTAGCCAGTGTGACTTTATTTATTTGAATATTTTAAATCACAACGTCATCTACATGTTCGCAACCCTCTGCAGAATCCACTCCAAGCCCATAATCCTCTGCAGAATACACAGTCTCTGCTTACATAAAAAAGTTTGTCAATGCTAGCAAATATTTGCTGATGCTTGTAAACAAAACCTTATTAAATGTACCTTTTTTTTTACTGTGTTTTACAAAGTATCGTCGTTGTTTATCAGTCCCTTCAGAGACCCGTGGGCTGGGTTTGCACAGGGTCTGCTTATTATGGATACCTACGTTGCTGTCCTGCGCTGTGTTACCATGAGCCTTGTTGATCGATGCTTTGCTGTGCTATATTATACTCTTTTCTGCCCCGCTGTGCCGTGCCAATATGGACTAGCGAATGGGCTATGGCTGACAGGGGACTGTGTGGGCTGACAGATGCCCTGGGCCAGAGCTGCTGAGCTGGGCCTTTGTTGACAGGAGGGTTGGGCTGGATGGATCCCTGCTCCAGGGCTAGCTGTGGGGGAGGACCAAAGAGCAGGCTAGAGCCAGTGAGTGAAACCGTAATGAGAGCGGCGATGTGCCAGGAGTGACAGAACAGCACCACCACCCGCTATCCCCATCAGCACTCAGTTTTCCTGATCTGACTGCGTCTTTTCCCTTTTTTGCATTTCTGACACCTCTTACCAAAATAATTTAATTACATATTTCCTCTTTTAAATGCTCCTGTCTTGTTCTGCCCATCCCTTTCAGTATTTTCCTTCCATCTCTGTCCCCACTCCTCACCTTCTTCGCCACATATTAACTGATCCAACTGTGTCACAAAAGTATATCAGTGTTAACTCACGTAATGCTGCAAATATCCATGTGTTCTGCATCAGATACTCTACCTGCCATGCAGAGAGCATCTGAAGTATTCTATAATTATTCTTCAAACAACCAACTTGTTTCAGCAATCAATAAAGATTAAAGGCAAGATCGGCACTGTGTCTGTTTGATCAAAAACTGCCTCACTCCATCCCAAGTGCCGCTGAAGCTTGATTGTCATTTATCTGTCTGTGTTGTTTTAGATGTATGTGGCAGGGGGTATAGAGGGTAGGCAAATGGATAGCCAATGAGATACATTAACAGACAGCAAAAGAAAAAAAAAGACAGGCCACAGAAAGAAGCGACACAAAGAAAAGAGGGAGAGCAAGCCATTGCACAGAAGCAAAGCTAAACCTGTATACTAAATCAAAGCCAGGTCATTCTTATATAGTTCTCAAAGGAGTTTCTTGCCCCAGATTTTCCTTTGCAGGATTACTGAAGTATTTAAAGAGAGGAAAGATGAGGGTGATATGTTTAGGGTGATAACCTGACAACTCTTATTAATAAAGATTTTAATCAAAGCTGAAAAAACAGTTGGCCATGCAGACACCAAAAAGACGTGTCTGTTAAACTGGTCAAATGTTCTCTGTCTTCCTATGACTTTGATCCATAGACAAATAGGGAAAATAGAGACAACTGTTTAACAATTTAACTTCTTCAAGGCCTGCCATCAGTCGCTATAATCACTTCAGTCAGTGGAACTCATCCCACCCTCCCCTAACCCTGGAGGGAGATCCCTGGTGACGTAATAGTATCAGAATAGACTTTAGTAACCTTTATTGCTCAGTCGATTTATCCTCCCTGCTTCAAAGCCCCCAGCCAGCCACAAATCCTGATATAATTCTCCCACCATGAAGCCCCTCCATCTTTCTTGGCATGCATCAGTGCTTAGAGCAAGCCATTAATCAGGGCAGGAATGATTGTTCTGAGACTTTGCCAGCAGACCAAGAAGAGTGAAAAATATTCTTTATAAATGGTAACAAACAACTCAGTAATTTGTTGGATTGTTCGATTCTAAAATGCTCGGAACAGGTGCTATTTCACTGCTGATGTGTTGCCAGTAGGCAGAAACATGTCTCCGTGTCTCATGTTTCAGAAGCCGCTTGAATACGATTGTGTGCTTGGGGCTGCTGTGAAGTGAAGGGTTGAGAATCTCTTCTGTCGTCTGGCCAGTGTAGGAGAGCAAAAGCAGAAAGTGTTTTTTTAAGCAGGGTTGCATGTAACAAGCAGAGTTGGGTGTAACGCGTTACTGTAATAATATTACTTTTCTCGGTAACAGAGTAGTGTTTATAATTCAGTAATCACACTACAGTTACTAACATTGCCCCGACACGCGTTACTTCGTTACTTACTAAAATCAGTCATAATCAAACCTCAACAAACACCTGCAAAGAACACATGATAAGGTGAAGCTAACGCACAGCTATTTGTTGTTTGTTTATATCACGTAGTCTGTTCTTCTTCTCTGTTTTCCGGTTGTTGCCTGTTTTGAATGACGAATACACACTACCGCCGCCTGCTGGTAAGGAGAGTTATTGCCACTGACGCATGCGCAGTTCGTACGTGCTCGGCTGAAGTCTTTGCGGTGTCTGGTTCCAGTGCAACACATGGCCAACACGCAGGAGAACACGCCGACGCAACAGCGTGAGCAGAGATAGACTGCGCAAAATATACAGATAGCAGGAGACAGAGGACAGCCATGGTCAGATAGGAAAACATTCAGGATCTGGTTCAGTCTTATGCGACAATGGAAACTGAACTAAAGAGAACATTTGAAACTTTAGCAGTCTGCGTGATCTGCCTGCAGGGAGGGGCGGGCCGGCCCTGCGAGTAAAGTAACGAGTAAAGTCACGAGTAAAGTCACGAGTAAAGTCACGAGTTAATTTATGTAGAGAGTAACGAAGTAGTGTAATATATTGCTTTTTTTAAAAAGTAATATGTAATATGTAATATATTACTTTTTTTTAGTAACGACCCCATCTCTGGTAACAAGCTTGTGACAGATAGTGCCTCATTGAGTCGTAGGCAGGAGGATCTATGGCAAGGGCAGGATGCTGCTATTAAATCTCAGGAGATGTACTGTGTCTCCTTCTACCGTATATATTCCCTTTTGACACTCTCATTCTCCTTCCATCTCTTTGTATGCAGCTTTTTACCTTTTTGTCTTTTCCCTTCCCTTCTCAATTCATTCTTGGTCTATCCATCTTCTTTTTAGTTACCTATTTTTACCCAATATTTTAAAACTAAAATATCCTTTTAGTTTGCCTTTTATTACTCTCCTTAAGACTTTGGTCTGACTGTATAGCATACTTGACGTAGAATTGTAACTGTGTTCAATTTGAATAATTTCCCCTCATATGTATTTGACATAATAATTATACTTTGCTAATTAAATCAGCATAAGCATAATCTCCTAGATGATGGGTGGGTCGATCAAATATATGATTTTCCCCCGGAAGACGAGTGTATGACCCGTCACATGTGGTTTCACACCAGCGCTTTTCACAATTGTGCAGCCCATGTATTTCGATTCCATCCGATAGCTCGCTTAAACAAAACAACACCGTCTGCTCTCGTCCACAATGACGATTAACAGTGAACGGATGGTCAAAGTAAGGTACAATACAACGAATCACACGAAGCCTGGTTAGTGTTGCCCGACTTTATAAAGTGTGTTTATAAGCACACTGCTTGTAGGCAGGCATAACAGTCGACCCATGTTCAGGGGAGGTGGGTTTAGTTTCCTGCACGCCTCGACGTAAGAGAGACGTAAGCGACGCCACCTCTTAGCTCCGAAGCTCTTGCCTCTAGTCTTGACCGACAATTTTTTGGAGCTGGAAGGGAACCGGATTCCGGAGCTAAGAGGCGGCGCCGCTGCGGTGTGAACAGGAAAAAACGGCACTTTTCAGGCTCCAGCTCCGAGCCGGAGCTGAAAACGCGTTGGTGTGAAAGGGGCAAAAGAGGAACTTATTTAAATATGTCCTTACCTTAAATCAGTAACAGATCTATTCATTTGAAAACAAAACCATGATGTTTTATTAAATGTAAACAAGTTTTTTTGTTGAATATTTGCACAAAAACTGCTACCATAATCTGAGAGCAAATATATGTACCTTCAAATCTAATTGAGAATGCAACTGTAAATTGTATTATAAGGTAATTTAATTGAAATACAGGATAGCAGTCTGTTATAGAATGTAAAGTTATACGTATATACTCTATACTATTCCCAATTTAGTAGAGTAAAAATTATTCTGCAAAACGTACTGATCTTAACTTAGTAAAACTGAGTATACGCTGTCTCGTGCTGACTATGAGTAAGTAAGTATAGGCAGTGCTATATCATATCTAATGTAAGCTACATGCCACTTACAGCGGAAAATTACACTCATTGCTCCACAATTATGGCTGCAAAGTTTCAATATTTACCGCCCATTACTGTCTTAATGCTGCATTATCCTCAACACACAACCTCCTCCTATCACGACATGGTGTCGAGTGTGACACTGTGGAATTACTACCTCATTTCTCAACAGTGCACATTTACCTGTGATGAGGTCCATCACTGTGTTTGAGCATTACGGGCAGGTGAATCAGTTGATGATGAAGGCCACAGAAGGATAGCAGAGGCAAAAATATAATATATATATATATATATATTGTCAGAGTTTCCATCACATATATATATATAAGGGCTAAACGTGCTCAAATACTCAGCCCAGACTGCCTGTGTTTAGGCTGCAAAATCAAATGCAGCATTCTGTCTGAAATGAAAGGGGCTTATTGGAAGTTGTTGTTGTGTTTAGGGGAAGCTCCTTATAATGTGTTGTGAAAGCTATGATACTGTACAAAGTAGAACTACTGAGACCTGCACTATATCTCAACAACATAGATTCCACTTGCATCCAGTAAAGCTTTAGCAAAGCTATAACATCATATAAATGTAAGCCAATAGCTTTACCTTTTTCTCCCTCATAGTATTTTTTTTCCATCTCTAAGGTAACACTTTGAACTGAAGATGTGTCGTAAATAAATACAGTGCAAATCAGAGCTTAAGGTGCATCATTTCCTGTTTCAGAATACACTTTTATACTCTCTTCGCACCAATTATAATTTCTCCCACAGCGTTATGAGGTGGGGTTGTGAGGGATCTGGTTTGACAACTAAACATCATTTAGTCTTGTGGGAGGACTTAAAGGTTGGCCAGCCGCAGTGAGGGGGATGGCATATCAGATACATGACTGACAGCTGTCATGTTAAATGAGAAGGCTGGAAAGGTCTTCGGTTGTCTGTTGCCAGGGAAGGAATGGCAAATTATCCTGCCGCCACAGCGGAAGACACTTAAAGGTTGACAGCAATGTGAAATCTTACAGGAAATAAGTCTTTATCATTTAAATGTCAACATTTTGAGTCTAATGCAAGTTTAGTAAAGTGGGTTTACAGTATCTCAAATGCAAGAGATTAACATTGACAGTGAGTAGCCTACTTTGGATTTTTACAGTAATGGTTTATATTACTTTAAAGCTTTTATCTATATATTTGAGGTTTAAGAAAACAGAAAATAAATAAATACCTTTATTTATTGAGAGTTTAAAAAAAAAAAAAATCGAAATACAATTCAAACCTGCGTAAAGAGAACAGAAATGTAAAGTAACTAAAACTGTGTCCCTGCAAGACTCCATACCTCATGGTGAGAAGCTGATGCATTTTTACTATGACATTAACATAAAAACTATTAAATATAAATTCAAATGTGTTGCTTGCAGCTGGCTTTCATTTTCTTTCTGTCAAGTGAACACAACACTGTCCGCGCCGCAGGGAACGACGGTGGAGCTTTGAGTGCTATCTTTTCACTGCATTCTGAAGAGAGATTTGTCAGGACATAAAAGCCTTAGTATTCACCAACAAAGCACAGACACATGTTCACTTTGTTTATTTTGGTGCAAACCTTTAAACAAAATGTCCTGCGAAGAATAAAAGAATAAAGAAGAAGAATAAAATACCGACTTCCTGTTGTTAAGACTGCATTATCGATTGCTGGTGTAGCCATAGCAACAATAGAACATGTCATAATTCAAACATGTCACAAATTCCTTTTTTTTTTACTAAAGGGCTTTCACCGAGTATTGCCGTAGCCTTTTCAAATCGTGAAACGAACTCATGAATCCCGCTGATGTTGCACAGGTTGTTCAAAAGCACTTAGCCCCAAGGATAACTCATCGCTTCAAGTGTTCCCCTGAGCCTACAAGGCTAACCAATGTTAACAAGCACTGCATGCCACACAAGGCTTATGCGTAAAAGGATTTGACTGTCAGTTCCAAGTGATGCTTCTAAAATGATCTTTAATGACTTACTTTATGCTGAGTTTGCATCTGTCTACTGATCAAAGGACAAGGGAACCATAAGCCTAATGGAGGTTGACATGTACAGTGGAGGTTGATCTCAGTCTCCACTGTGCCCTAACACGATCTCTCATCACAGGAGAGCTGTTGCAGAACATGTCAGGCTTTCAGAGTGCGATCTCATCAAGATCACAATGCATGGTGATAATGATGTGCAAAATCCATCGATTCATTCATTCATTAACTTATTCATGCGGCAAGGCACAGCCCTAAAAGTGCAATTAAATTCTGCAGTAAAACTCCCTGCTGCAAAGTAATGATCATTTTAAGAACATAATTTAGATTTAGCATGGTACTCATGAAGGAATCCACAAATTATTATCTTATCTTTGATCTTAATAACTGTTTAATTGCGCAGCGTAAGAAAAAAAGAAGAAAAGGTAGTCTTGTCTTTTTAGCACCTTGCCACTTCACTGTTAAGACACTAATGCAACAGGTCACACAGATAGAGAACTATGCATATATATATATAATTACTATCAGACTGATAAAAAAAATTCACTCATGTATTATAAATTACTATAATAACATGTGGATGTATAATCATGCTTTCACTTCAATATAAGCACCGAATGGTCATACTTATTGAGCAATTTTTTACAACGACGGATGGTAATGGGCATATTTAATTTGCATGATTTGTAGTTAATAATTTGCATTTTGGCTCGATTATGTATTCCAGTTCATTAACATGCAATTTAACAGTATGTCGATACATTACTTTTCCACACTCATAATTAATGAATAATAGTTTTCCCCTGAGTGCCCACGATTGAAGCCTTTTGTCGAAACTTGGCAGTAACACATTCTAAGAAAAGGAAGGCAGGAATTGAGAGAGAATGAGACAAAGGCAAGAAACAAACGGAAAGACAGCACAGATTTATAACTAGCACAATAACAGAGGTCGAGAGGATCTAGCCCTGTCATGTGTGGCAGCACATTTGCCACCGCTCAGAAGACCTCGTCTGCACAATGAGAGATATGCACGGGTAAGATTCTGGGTAATGATCCAGCTATGCGTTATTATCATAAAACCCGGGCAACCTTTGTCGAGATGGTATAAACACAGACAATCTAGCATATTCCCTTTTAATTGCCTTGCCTTCTGTGCAGGGCAGTGAGAAAGGGTGAATAGTGGAAGGGATGGGAAAGCGGGACGGAAAGAGAAAGAGGGAGAGTTTGTCTTGTTGTCGAGAGCAACTCTTTAACTGCAGATAATTCCGAGCAAACCTGACAGGGAAAAGGGATGAGAAGGAGATAGAGGAAACCGGAGGCACAGCTGTGTTTTTCTGAAAAGTTATCCCTACTTTTTTCTCGACCCATACAGCATATACACAGAGAGAAATAGAAGGACAGAGAGAGGGAGAGAGAGAAGCTAATAAAACGTATGCTTCTAAAATACTCAACTGCCACTAGAATATAAAGAAGCAGAGGAGTGTCATTTCCCCACATCTGTTTAATACAGAAAGAAACGATGCTATTATTGTAACACCAAGCAGAACACAAACATTAGCCTCTGGCAAAAACAAGGATTAGGAGGGTTTTAAGAACATAACGCCACACACTCTTGTCTTTAGAGGACAACTTAATGCCGCCGCTTCGCATCTTCAAATTACCAATAAATAATAATAAATAAACACAAACTGTTGTTGCTGTTGACCCACGGTTAGGGCATGGTTTACCAAACCTGTAAACAAGGTTGAAAAGGCTCTTAAAGCGAACATCAATGGTTTCATATCTCTTAGTTTCTGACAATTGCAGCTCTTTGCACCATTTTACAAAACATACTTTCTTATTTTCTTGTTGAGCTGCGTTTATGATCATATCAAACTTGCCAATGCATAATACTTAACATTTTATTGGTGGTATTTTGTATCAGTTATCCCATAGAGATCAGGGGCTATTCTGAGGCCTGCTGTGACATGTCTGCAGCAGCTTTAACACAGCTTAACATAATAAAGACAATGTTAAAACAACATATTAAAAAGGGGATTGCACACAAACCAATTGAGAATTGTGGTTATTAATACCATTCATTACATAAAACCCAGATAGTTCCCTCATGAGTTGGTAAAGACCAAAATCAGAGATGGAAGAAAGTAAATCAATTCACAAATACACTTTAAATGTGAGTGTAATGTTCACCGCTCCCATCTACTCTCCAAAAAGTTAAAACGTAAGAAACACAAATAAATAAAGATAATAGTCAAGGAACTGATGTCTGGTTATCTTTTTATTTTTTAGCTGGAATGAAATGTAATGATTTCCTGCTACCATGTGTCAAGTCTCTGTGGATGGAACGTCTCTTAAATCTCCAGGATTTTTCTCAAAAGTCCCTTTTTATTATTCCTCTAATTCAGAGCGGTTTCTACTCCAAAACTGCATTCCTATCTGATGATCACATAAAATACCAAAACTCACAACCCATACCCCCTGCAACCTCTCCAGTTTACCTTCTCTATCAGGGTCTCCAAACACTAACTCCAAACACACAGTTTGCCTGTATAATGTAAGAGGTTATCATGGACAACGAGGAGATAATGAATGTATCTTTCCCTGGCTGTAACATCACTCACATCCGCCGATAGCATCTCCACACACTATGTACCAGCAAACCACCGGACCACCGTTACCGTTTGAAGCAATCTACACTCCAATGGATCTCTCCGAGTGACTTGCTGTGGTGCTCTCGCTCACATCAACTGGAAAACCCATTTTGCAGGGCCTCAGCCCGGCCAATTTCTATCCGTCACAGGTAGCGGGGAATTGACTCTGCGGCATGTAGCATATCACTTTAAAGTGACAGTAAAACGGGAAATCACTTTGTGCCAGCCACATGCTCTTGTCACCTTCCATAAGAACTTTGTTCAGTCAGAGGGAAAAGTCCTTAAAGCTAAACGGTTTGTTGGGGAAAGATAGCGAATCAGTGCCAAGTCCTGTCTCATTGCACCCACTCAGGACACACAGTGCAAGGAGCAAGTGAGTCTCAGAATAGGATACTTTAAATTGACAAACATACTCGCGACGTGAAGTGACTAATGCAGATGCACTCCCATTCATGCTGGCATTAACCTAATGTTTAACTGAAACTTAAGCAAAAAAAAGCCACAAAATATACCTTCACACAAACACCCTCACACACACACTAACAACAGTGTTTAGCAGCTGCATGGCGGCCCTCAAACCTACACACACACTGAGAATGAACATCCCACACAGACAAGCACAAACGCACACTCGTACACACACATATACAGTTGCAATAAAAAGTATGTGAACCCTTTGGATTCTCCACACATAGCGTTGTGTGTTCCTTCCAAACAACTCAGCGTTGGTTTCATCTGGCCACAGAATATTTTGCCAGTCGTGCTGTGGAACATCCAGGTGCTCTTTTGCAAACTTCAAACGTGCAGCAATGTTTTTTCTGGACAGCAGTGGCTTCCTCCGTGGTGT
>RQJG01051976.1:20369-33939 GCA_009756435.1 Chionodraco myersi
AACTGCATCCACTGTAACAAGCTGAGCTATCAGGGCATACTGGGGAGTGACAGGTTGGATTCATGTTTACTCATCTAAGATAACCGGATATGTACTTTGAAGTTTCTATAGCACCAATGACAGATGATCCAATTTGAACTTGAGAAAGGAGACGGACAAGACGGTGGCTTTTTTTCCTTGCTGCATTCAAGCATGACCTAAAGCTGGCAAGACGATTTTGATTTTTAGCTTGTCAAAGTAGATTTGAGGACGAGTGAAGCTTCAAATGTGACTGCAGAAAGGTGGAAACCTGAAGAATTGTATAACCACAATTATTTTTGATACCGACAGCTTCAGCAATTAAAAAATCTAAGACATTGTAGCTTCTGTTCTGTTCAGCTGCTATGACTACAAAGTGAAAGGATCTACAAAAAACAAAAAATCTCAAAATGAAATGTTAATAACATTTATCAAGCCACAGTTTAGGTCCATTAATTTTGAATATGCACTAGTTATGATTGCATAGGCAGAATTTATGGTGAGAAATGAAATGAAAGTGCAGTTGAAAAAGAGCTGAGTTGACAGCGTGCTGTTGAATGATTATGAAAGGACAATTCATTTTGTTGTGTAAGCTTGTAAGATTATGCATTGATGTTTCTTTTAAATGACTTCTAAAGTTTTATAGTCTTGATTTACAGCCAGGGACAGGAATTTGTTGGTGTGCGATTATGTGTGCATGAGGGACAGAAACAAATGGTAAACGGGAGGAAACCGGAATACAGAGGCCGTGCGGGTATAAGTATGTATGTCCGCAAAGTGTAATCCCGCTGCATTGCTGGATGCTCATCAGCATTGAAGTGTTCAATGTATTCACATAACTTAACATGTGTGCGATGTATCGGATACGTAGGTTGTAGCTCTTTCTCTATGTGTGTCTGTACATTTGTGTGTGTGTGTGTGAGAGGGTATGCACGTCGTTAATCATGAGGACAGTTCTCTGCATCAACTTCAGCTCAAACTGTAGCAAGGACTTCACTCCACAAATATTAAACTGTATCATGAGCACTAGGAGCTGTTACGTACGATCTTTACGTATTTGCATGCAGTTATTCTGAGACCGAGGACTGAAGAGCGATAAGATCAGAGCTAGCCAAAGTTGAGGTGTATTGTTTCAAAGAAAAACACCTCGATGATGAAGTAGATCCGTCTTAAAAGTGAGTAGAACTTCACTTCACTAAACCCTTTTGATTTATGAGGCTTGTTTGCTGGTATTTCCGTAGAGGGGCTGGATTAAGACTTTTTTTAGGACCCTTAACTCAATTGTGTAGCTTGTGGTTTGTTGTGTTTATTTAGAGAGCTTTCTCAAAACTCCACCAATGTTTAAGACAGAGATCAGTTAAATAAGTCCTTCTTACAGTTGTTTGACCTAATGAACTTCAAATGACAGCTAACAGTCAAATGTGCTAAATCACTTAGAATATTGAAAATCATTAACATGTTGCTTCGGGTACTTGGACTTTTCAAAGAGTGCAAATATTTACTTTCATTGACATGCATACATAATAAAAGTATAGATCCTTTTTTACGGGAGACATTTGAACATGTTTTAAAATCCTAAATGGCTGTATTCTATTTAAGTTTCCCAGCAAGCCATGTGACAGCGAGGCAGCATGCACAATACCATGGACCTGAATCTGTAGCAGCTAAATGGATTTTGGCAACCATTTAAGTAAATACACTTCTCTTCCACTCTGCCATGTCAATGTATTCTGTGACTAAAGCATGTGCCTGCGCTCATCTGCTTAGCACCACTCAATGATATCCTATTTGCTCAGTGCTTCATACATTTTTCCATGTGCTTCAGCTCAGAGAGGTTACATCACATCCATCCAACACAAAGGAACCCGCCACAGACGAATGCAACATACAAGTTGGTAGTATAAAGACCACAATCATGCTCCGTGGCTGTGTTTATGAAGAGGTTACCAGGGGTTTTGCCACTGGCTGATTTGCTGATACATCCGACTGCCTTGTTAAAAAGTATTTTATATCAAATAGTCACGGGAGTTAAGATACAAGACGAGAACATCAATCCCTTTATCTGGCACAGCTTGCACTCAATAAACAGTTTGCACCGCGGCAGATCAACTCAAAGATTCTAGGAAAATAAATTCAAAAGGGAAATCTCAGCAGTATTTGTTGGTTGCAAGCTCATGGCCGGAATCAAATCGCTCAGGTCAGAAATGCATCCAACACTGTAGGAGATAGTTGACTGCCGACAGCAAAGACGGCACATTCTTTGACCAGGTCTGGCAGATTATCAGGTAAATAAATAAAACAGCAAGTACATACAAAATGTAAGCCATATTTTCAGTTAGCACTCTGTGTTAGGAACTTGGTTACACAAGGATACGGACTCAAATGCACAACCCGGGAGACAGAGATAAAGTATAAGTAATATACTTTTATTTGCCAGAAGGATATACAAAAAGAAAAAACACTCTTTGCGAGGTGACAAAAATAAAGAGTTTCAATAAGGCTCAACAAAAAACGCACACAACGTGAGGAACAAAACTTACAAATAGTTTTCAGGAGCATGAATCAGGCATGTGTCAAGAGAATCAAAAACTGATGAGCAGAGTTCTGACATGAGGACAGAACAAGACAAACTGAGACTGGGGAATTTAAACACTCAACAAGACACAGGTGAAAACAATCAGGGGCGGGGCTGATGAGGGCGGGAGAACACATAAGGAAAGGGAGTCAAGGAACCTGAAATGAGACGTGACAAAAACAAAACAGGCAGTGAAAAACAATACAACGTAAACATGAAACATGACTGACTAACACTTTTGACGGTACACAACACTCTGACTTTAAGTGAAATAAATGTTAGAATCATATAGCAGAGCTTTATTGATATTTAATTGTATCTCATGTATTTTTCCAAATGAACCTTGGCAGAGAGCATAGTGTAGCTGAAGACAGTAAAACAGAGCACTAATACATCATCAAAGTATTGGCTTCTCGAAACAGCTGGACTCTATGGTCACATCTGGAAATGCCTTTGGCGGTTGGACTGCTCTCCCTGTCCTCTCTGGCAGCAAAGAGAATAGTATCCAGGCCGGTTTTATTGTATTTTTTCAGGATATCTATTTCTTCTTTCCTACAGTACGTGAAGCACCTCAGCACTTCAAAGAGAGCTACAGTCAACCTCTGCCGTTTCCCTCTCCACTGTTACAAAAATACACAAAGCCCTCAGGACAGAAAGCAGTTGAAGTTATTCCCTGCCAATGATAGCACGCATATTGTTGATTGATGTAAGAACATGTACTAGAAAACTCATAATTTTGTATTTTAATATAATACAAAAAATGGAGAGTGGCATTTCTTTGCTAATTGCATTGAATTGCTTAACGCTTTGTGAGGAAGCGCACACACTCCCTCACTAACATGTTGGTCTTAACTATTTGTTTGTTAAGAAAGGTAGTACATGTTTTTTCTGAGTTGCCTTTATTTCAGTTAAAGTTATAAAAACAGTTTACATAGACAAACTAATAAAATGCATCTAAATTCGTTTGTCAGTCTGTAAAACACACAAGTAGTGATGGCAGTTTGACACTGAAGCTTCGAACGGAGCTTCAACCCTGGACTTCCTATTCCATAGAAGCAGTGCTTCGAAGCTTGCTTCAAATCACGTGACATGTGACGTCCGAAGCAGCAACTGCTTCAAGTCACGTGACATGTGACGTCCGAACCAGCAACTGCTTCATTTCCTGAATGAATCAACTCACTGGTTCGCGGTCCATTCACGCGATTCAATGCACTCGATTCTGACAGGTGACAGCTTGAAACAGTTTCAAACTTGAGCGCTTCAACACTTTATAACCGCTCTAAACAATGCGCAAGGTGTGGGTTGTTGTTGCTGTTGAGTTGTTGTTGGCATTGCATTTGAATTGGATCATTATAGAGGAAGCCAGGAAGAAACATAGGTCGTTATGGCTCGTGAAACACTTCGAAATGTGGAGAAGCTGTGAACAAAAAGAAAATGAGTAATATAAAATTAAAAACACTTCAATGGTCTAAGGAATAGATAGCCCAGTGGGTCGAGCCGGCGGCCAGGGTGCGGCGATGTCCTCCGAGCAGCTGGTTCAAAGCCCGGAATAGTTAAACTTTTAATCATTGCTTTTCTACTTTAATAACTGATAAAAGGCCCTCTCCGCCCAAAAAAAGGTCCAGCACTCTCTAGTCTCTTCTCAATAACCCAATACACACAATTATCAATCTTTAATTGCAAACAGAACATGATATTCAGTCTTAGTGTGTGTGTGCATCGAATATTTTTCAAGGCAAAGATACGTTAAACCCACTGCAGCCTTGCACTTCGCCAGGAGAGGTCGCTGTAACTGAAGCTTCGAGAAATGAACCTATTTCCGACACAATTGTCCAAGTGGTTCGAAGCTTCATTCAAAGCTTCATTTTGCCATCACTACACACAAGCACCAAGTAATCACCATTTCCTTTGTTCAGACCTGGAGGCCATCTTGTCCCAGTGCTCAAAGGGGGAGCACGCCTCCAAAGTACTCCTTATATGTGCCGTATGAGTAGGCGGAGTCTTGGACGCGATTGGTCAGGAAATGTGTGATTTTATGAGTGTCAATTAAGTTAAAAACTATCCGTTTTAAGCAGACCTTGTTGTTCTTTAAGATATCATATTTATGGCGATGCAATAATGAATTTACTTAAGCCTTTAGGGTTTTATTAAAGGTAGACAACAGTGTTTAATTTTGTATTTAAGCCTTCACTCTGCTTTTAGAACCATGACCTGATTGGCCAGGTTGGAGTGGGAAGGCGGGCCGTCTCCTATAAATGTGGTTGGGAAGAGAGGGGAAGGGGATTCGTTTTTGTTCCTTGCTGGTGAATGCAGCACCAGGCATGCAGTTTGTGTTTCTGTGGAATAATGTGGAAGGCTAAGAATAAAACGCCTGTTTATTTTTGCAAGAAAACCCTCTCTCCACGTATCGTTCTTTCACCTGCACCTCACATCGTAACACGCTTATTCTCCAAATAACCAATATACTTGCGAATATCACAATAACATTTTGTTCCACTGCTAGCATTTTCTACATTTATTCTGCTCTAACTTCATCAAGACTAACTTACAGAGACATACTGTACAGCAGTTCATTAGTCATCACTTAAGGTAACAAGGGGTAAACATGTATATGATATAGGTTTGGATCACAAAGAGACACAAGAGGAGGACTTGTTGAAAAGTTGTGCAAAACACTACATTACATGTTACTTGTTAGACGCTTTTGTGGGCAATCCCCACAGGAGCAATTTGGGGTGAAGTGTCTTGCCCAGGGACACAACGACATGCTGACTGCAGTGGGGTTTGAACCTCTGACCCCCTGATCCCAAAACCAGCACACAATCCACTGCACCACACGCCTCGCCTAACAGAATACAATCTGAGTTGGCAAAGCCTCTTTGCATAAAACCACATATGTTAGAAATGTTTAACCTTTTCTACACAAATAGTTGGCTCCATCATTCTAACTGGATTTTTATCTTTAAATTAGGAAATATCTGTGTCATTTTGGTCAATTAAAGAATTGAAACCTCACTAGAGTAACCATTGTAAACCAATACTGATTTTCCTTTATTCAAGGAATACATTTGCCTGGCCATACGCTGTATACTGACACAAGAACAAGTGAGTAACAGCATGTTTTGACATCAAATCTAAACTCAGACTGACAGAATAGGGATAGCAGCTTGGTCACATGGTGAGCCTGCATTCTGTGTAGTTTTGGTCTGACTCTGAGGTTTTTGTCCATATACTTGTAGCTTGCTTTAAAAATGCCTCCTAACAAGTGATGTCAAAGCAGTACTGCCACCAAACAAATTGGTTACTATTTTTATAAGATGCATGAAACGAAGCAGAGTTCGTTGAAAATCAAATGGTGCATCCACTAAGTTGTGTTTTGCTATCACACATAGAGTGGGCTAGTTAAGATGACATCTTTAGTGCTCATGCCATGTTGCCGCTACATATGCATCTTTCATCGCGCAAAGATTATGGCTGCAATTAATGTTTTGAATGCTCTCAATTTTGTCTGCTTTAAAACATGATGGTTCCTGGTCTTGACAGTAAAGTAAAATCCACTGTTTTTCTCCCTAACTTTTAAGTGTGACATGTCTGATAGAAATGAATTATTCATTACATTTGATCTGACCTTAATGTTAACAGAATATTTTTTTTATAATTGACTTTATTCAGGCATATCCACTTCCTATAGAAGTAAGCTTTGATTGTGAGGTTACTGTTTTAACAACCGATAAAATGAGAACTTTGGAAGTGTGACGACCCCTGCCTTGTTATCTCTGGTGTGTGTATGTTCCTTTAAGGTTTTCCCTTTGGTCTATCAGCTGGGATTGAGGACACCTGGCGGCTGGAGTTAGCCGGATAAAGGACGGGGCCGGATCTCGCTCTCTCTCTCTCTCTCTCTGGCAGGAGGACGCAACGCGAAGAGCAGCCACGACCAGCTGACCTCTCGTTTGTTTCGCCTGATTGTGTCCTTCAGCAGCAGTGAATAAACTATTTTTCTATTCACGCCCTCGTTTTCTGTCGCGCGTTTGTTGTGGCTGAGAGCCAAGCCATGACAGAAGTTAATTGAAACTCCTTTCTATAAACAACTGCAATCCCCTAGACTAGAGGCAAAGCTCCTGGTTTTATCTTGCCATAAAGAAAGGGGCACTTTATCCGATGCAAAGAGATATTTATGAACTTTCCATTTCTTACTGATTTATTAATATCTGAGTCTGTTCTCTAAATCCTCTTTTTCTTCTTAGTAATACTTGATTGTTCCTATAATTTACATTTTGATTTGGCCAGCTCACCAACATGGTCAACCATTACAGCAGCAGCAGTGACTGTGTTAATCTTAAACTGTTATACCTCGATTTGCGTCAAACTAAGTCATAGAAAAACACATGATATATATAACTCCAGGACTTGCAAATTAATCAGTGAAAAAAAGGAAGGTGTGTTTCCTGACTTTTTTTCTATCAAACGTCACTGTAATTGCACCAGACAGGCTGGAAGTGACATCATTTTTGCTCAGAGATCTATGGGAATAAGAATAATTGAGTATAGTGGGGACATTTTATCTCAAAACTGGAGTTAAAGAAAATCCTCAAACATACAACTAACAGCTGCTCGAATAAAACCCATGGGATATTCAACCTGGCTCTTAAGACTATTTTGATCACACTAAAATCAAAGCAAGCCAAACAGTGAGTATGAGCAACCTGAAGGTTCTCATTCCAAATGTGTTGATCCTCAATCAATATACTGCTCAAGATGTCCTCTGATGTGACTCTGGATGCGTAGGTTCAGCTTTGATGTTGTCTGCCAGCCTGGGCTTTGGCTGTGTGTCACCCTGCCAGCGCTCTCGGGGAGTCTGAAACATGGATCTGTCTGTCTGGGCCACCGACTGATGGATGTAATCTCCTCTCAAGCACACTGTCAGTTGGTTTCCTCATTAAAGGAACATTCATCTTTTTTATTTATTTATTTTTTTTTATTTTTTTTTCGTTTTATGTTTATTTTCATGGCTCTGTTGTTTAAGTTATATTGATAAGCATTTTTTTGCGGGTGGAGGGAGGGAGGGGAGTGTAGTGAGTGTACTGTGGTACTGTGATATTACAATATAAATGAAATGGCATAGATTACTGTGTACACTATAATGAAATAAAAAGACATGTAAAAAAAAGAAAAAAGGAACATTCATCTAAAGTCAGTCTGGACAGGTTTTGTCTCTTCAAAAGTGGAAAATTGCAAAAAGATATATAGGAGACCCAAATGAACTGTTCTAGCACAAAACTCTTATAATGATATTTGATAGAGAAAGGTCTTCAGCATGGTTTATTGAGATGTGCGATGTGACTGGTCGACGAGTATTTTCCCAAATGGACTTTAGATTTAAAAATATTTTTTCAGATGAACTTAAAATGACTGAATTAAGTTTTAAAAATGTATTTGATAGCAACTCTTGTCACCACGGCTGCATGTAAGTGGATATCAGAATGGTGGATTGGCACAATAATGTTCTTTCTCACACTAACAGTTATCACTGAACTCTTATATCATCTAAACATGACCATGATCTCTACGTACTTAAAACAAGTGGTTTATAACCTTAAAGACAATCAATATTTCTCCATTACCAATCGATCCAATGACTGTGTATACTCTGAAGGACGTCTTGTGTTGTTGTTACAAACCCAAAGGTCACCAAACCACTGTCTTCAACAGCTCTATGGAGCGATTTATTGTAACTAATTGTTTAGGTTCTAGGGCTCCTGACTTTAGCATCGGGTGAGCATAATGGAGCACTTAGCCGCTAAAGTCCACAATGCTATATTTCCCTCAGGAGTTAGAGATCAAACCACGTTAACAGTTACTAAAAGGGAAGTGAATAGAAAGGAGTTTAAACTTTTGAAAGGGAAGTGAATACTGAACTTGCATTCACAAGAAGGCAATAAACATGGCTTCAAATGAAGTGTGTTCTATTTAATGATATAAGGGGATAACACGTCACTTAGTGTTATTTATTTAACACAGATTTGACTAATTTGTTGCAGCCATCTGCTGATATTTTAGGAGTATTTTGATAACATTATTGAAAATATATGAGCTTTCAAGATGCCTTTTTTTCTAATGCATGATACATTAATTAATGAGATCTAAAATGTGTCTTTCAAAAGGGTTATTAGGATTTGAACAGTTTACTACTCACTACCAACACTTTTTGTGCTGTGGTGGATTCAGGTACTGTTTGTTTTATAAGTTTGATTATCTGACAGCATAGCGCATGAATATAACTTTCCACACACAAAGCTGAGCAAGAGTCACCCACGTTCAAACTTTAGCTTAATCACTAGCCTATACGGTATTTGCCTTGGGACAAGGATCCACATTTAAACTGTTAAATTCTGACCCCAGCTAAAATGTTCTGTTGCTCTGGAAATAATTGAGAAATAAAGTAGAGGTCATCACCTCACCAAAAGGCACACTTCATAGACTTTAATGAACTAATAACATTCAATGTATGTGCTGTTACAAAAGCCACCGTACAATTAATTGACACACTGACTCACATACTGAACCGGAATATTAAATAATTGAATATAAATTAATCCTAAATCTGGCCAAAATGTGGGTTGTCTTAGTTAGTTAGTGGAAATCTTTGTTCAAACCCATTCAAATTACCACAGGCTAAATATCTCAGCTCAAGGAGGTATTATTGAGATTTTGTACTTTAGAGGAGAACGTAAGCTATGGAGGATAAAGGGACATAGAAAGGCAGCACATGTCTTTATATTGACTTGCAGCCCAGCAATGTAATTACAAAGCACAATGTTCTTCCGTGGAGAGGAAGAGGTGGAAAGGGAGACAGGTGTTAGCTGCATGGCAATTATCCCTCTGCTGCCTCTCTAAGGTAAGTGACACGGACGGCATTTCTCAGTACTTGGGGACCATTCCCTGACGTTTGAACTAGTTTGAGTTCTGATGCCGCTGTCAGCTCTCCGTGCCGGGATTCCACCCTCCGTTCACAAACTGAATAGCTAATACCGGTGTGGTATGTGTGTGCGCATACCTATGAGCGTTTATTGTGCGAGCGGCATCTTTGGAGTCAAGGAAAGTAGGGCTTTTGTCCACAGCTTATTACTCAGAGTTCACAGCAGCTAGACATATCTGGCATTCAGGTACTCCACTAATGAAGTGCCTTGTCAGTGAGTGTACTGTATGTCTGTTGTGTGTGTGTGTGTGTGTGTGTGTGTGTGTGGTGTGTGTGTGTGTGTGTGTGTGTGTGTGTGTGGAGTGTGAGAGCTGGTTTGCAGAGTGTGCCACTGAGGTATCACATTTAATAGTACTTTCACAAACCATTGGATTGGAAAGTGTTTACAGACACTCTGGTGCACACGTCTGTTTAAATGCCCATAAAGTAAGTCCAGTCATTGTCATATAAAGGCTGCATAATACAAATAAATAAAATAAAAAACATGTTTTCATGCTTTATTAGATGCATCTGTCTAACAATAACAAAGATGTTGACAAATGACTGTTATTACAAATGCCATATTACCCTACAAAACACCCACATCATTTCGAGGGACACTCAATTATTGGAGCTGCTTCCTGGAATAGATGACAGCATAATTGTCATGCTGCGTTATGATTGCACCATAGTTACCTCACCAAATTATGTTTGTATCATATTTATTCTCTCGTCAAACCCACACTAGACAACCTATATACTCAGTTGCCAATGGTAAGGTAAAAACCTGTTTATCCAACAACGAGAAAAATACAGCTTCTGGCCAAAAGAGGAAATAAAACGTTTTTTTTCTTTTCCTCAAAGTAGCTTCCGGACAGAAATTACATCTCTTAATGCCTTAGCGGGACACTTCCAGGGGCTGTGAGAGGCATGCGGCCCCACCTGTAATAACCGTAATGGGCACAAAGTGATGTTTACGTTCTCCTGTCAGCTCTGACACGTGTTAGGCTCAGTGCTCTCCAAAATGAATGAGTCGCCCAAGGCCTGCTCCTGGATAGCGGTGATCTCGCACTCACGAGACAAATCTGTGTCGTGTGCACACCGGTGTGTCTGCGTGTTGCTGTGATGTGTTTTAGCGCTCCAGGGCTTGTTATTTTTTCAGTGCAAACAGGAACTTGAGAAAGTCAGGATGTTTCCCAAAAGTACACCAAATATAAATGCATGTAGGGAAATCATTAAAAAGGAAGTGTTGACAAGTAATACCATATGCCTTATGGGGCGGCAGGGGGCTTGTTTGTACAAGCAAGACGAGGGATATGAGCACATAGCAGCGAGAAAGTCTGCTCTAATTTGATGCAACACTGTTAATGAAAATCTTGCTGCTGGATGTTGACGAGGGAAGTGATCAGAGGTTTCAAGGAATGGATTGATGCTTCTATGTTTCTATCGATGGATACACAGATAGATGGGTAGAGTAACAGGTGACTGAATGACTGACAGAGACATACTCGAGGGGTTGATGATGGATGGATATGTTTCTTGTGTTATATCTGTAAGTGTACTGACAGGCTGTGCTGCATCTTTGCCTCTGCATCTGGCATACATGCTGCGCCGACAGCTGTTCATTCACCCGTCTTCTGCTTCTGACACAAGATATACGAGCAAAAGCTAACCCCACAAATGACTATAAATTAAACTGAGTTACACCCGGTTTAGATGAACGTTTCTGCCTGGCTCAGATCTATTATGTCAGATTATGTTGCCGACGACAACACAGACGCAACAGGTGCTATATTGTGATATTTGAATGCCTCCACAGTGCTTGATCCTAATGCCAAATGAGTGTGAATGTCAAAGCACAGAGCTAATCATAATATGAACACAATACATACATGTGCATACACTTTTAATTGATGGAAGGATATTGGCACTAAGCACAGGCATGCAGTGCAAAGCCATAGGCATTCCTTCAGGATGCCTAGGGCTTTGCAAGAGTCTCTAACTATATACAGTTGCAAGAAAAAGTATGTGAACCCTTTGGATTCTCCACACATAGCGTTGTGTGTTCCTTCCAAACAACTCAACTTTGGTTTCATCTGTCCACAGAACATGTTGCCAGTAGTGCTGTGGAACATCCAGGTGCTCTTTTGCAAACTTCAAACGTGCAGCAATGTTTTTTCTGGACAGCAGTGGCTTCCTCCGTGGTGTCCTCCCATGAACTCCATTCTTGTTCAGTGTTTTACGTATCGTAGATTCGTCAACAGAGATGTTAGCATGTGCCAGAGATTTCTTTAAGTCTCTAGCTGACACTCTAGGACTCTTCTTCACCTCATTGAGCATTCTGCGCTGTGCTCTGGCAGTCATCTTTACAGGACGGCCACTCCTAGGGAGAGTAGCAACAGTGCTGAACGTTCTCCATTTATAGACAACTTGTCTTACCGTGGACTGATGGACATCAAGGCTTTCAGAGATACTTTTGTAACCCTTTCCAGCTTTATGCAAGTCAACCATTCTGAATCGTAGGTCTTCTGAGAGCTCTTCTGTGCGAGGCATGGTTCACATCTGGCAATGCTTCTTAAGAATAGCAAGACGTCTCATTGATTGGACTCCAGGTTGGCTGACTCCTGACTCCAATTAGCTCTTGAAGAAGTCTTTAGCCTCGGGGTTCACATACTTGTTCCACCCTGCACTGTGAATGTTTACATGGTGTGTTCAATAACAACATGAAAACATATCATTGTTTGTGTGGTATTAGTTTAAGCAGACTGTGTTTGTCTATTGTTGTGACTTAGATGAAGATCAGAACACATTTTATGACCAACTTATGCAGAGATCCAGGTCATTCCAAAGGGTTCACAGGTATCAGGATATCACAATGTTAAATACAAAAAAGGAATTATGCAACCTTCTCCATACAACCATACTATACCAACTCCAAAGAGTGCTTCAACAATTTAGCATTACACCAAGTTACCAATCAAGGCACTAGATCCAAGGATTTTGTCTTGTGACAGCCTCCTGTGAGAGCAGGGCCTGTGTGTGTGTGTGTGTGTGTGTGTGTGTGTGTGAGAGCAGGGCCTGTGTGTGTGTGTGTGTGTGTGTGTGTGTGTGTGACGGCGCCACTAATTAATCTCATTTGTGCAGAGTTAATTGTGTGTGTGTGTGTGTGTGGTAATGTGTGTGTGGTGGTGAGGTGTGTTGTGTGATGACTGAGTAAAAAAGAACAGACGGGAGAACTGGAAAAGAGACAAGAAGTTGATGGAGGACAGTGTGTGTCCGAATTGCCATCGATAAGTGTGATCACCACCACGAGTTCTGAGTGTGCAGGAAGCATGGCATCTTGATCCTAGGGAACAAACACCTGCCGGAGAGACGCGTACCTGTGGTGACCTTAAAGGCCGACAGCCGTCTCGTTATCTGCGTCTTTTGGACCAAGCACGCTTGTTTTGCTGTTCAGACATCGTCTAGTAGGCTTTATTACTTACGTGGCGCGCTTAGACTTTGCTGGTCCCATCATTACGACGGTGTGCGAGGACACAAGGCGAGTCCTCAGCTGACAAGACTGAGAAAGCGACGAACTCCTGATTAGTATAGCATGGGCATATTAGAGTTGGAAATTTGTTTTCTGTAGAGAATAATAAAATTGGGGCTTGACCAACAGGGAAATTGTACGACTAGATCATCTTCGTGGACTTGGCAGATCGCTCTATTGAGCAGACAGCGATGCAGTTTCTAACAGTGATCGGTGGGAGTGTGATGCTGTGTAAGAGCATCGTTTATTCTGAGTGCGTTGACGGCGAGCGATTGAGCACACGCGGTCGAGTTGCACAGGCAGAAGATAGACTGGCGCGGTGGGCCTGGAGCAGGTGGGTCTCTTCGTTGCTCTCCCTTAGGTTTCTCCCATTTTTCCCTTTAAACTGTGGGTTTTCTTCGGAAGTTTTTCCTACGATGTGAGGGTCTAAGGACAGAGGGTGTCGTATTGTCATACTGATATTCTGTACACACTGGGAAGACCACTGAGA
>RQJG01051977.1:0-24326 GCA_009756435.1 Chionodraco myersi
GGGTTTCAAATCCTCAGTAAAAAACAACATGGTCGTCTTAAAGCAAACAATGCCTCGGATGTAACCGATGTCTCTCTCTCTCTCTCTGAACTTCTTCCTCTCAGTGTTTCCTTCCTCTCGCCTCAGAGAGGAATAAGGGGAAGTGTTTTTTTCCATATCTCAGCAACGACACAAAAAATTGCTCTGTAGCACTTCCGGGCAAGGTGTGTGTGTTCACTCTCCTTCTGAAACCACACACACACACACACCGGGTGGATGGAGAGACCGACCGCAGCAGATTTCAAAATGGAAATGCATGAAAGTTTTGTGTGTCTGTCTGTCTGTCTCTCTCTCTCTCTCACCTCCCCTCTCTCTCTCTCGCTCCTCTCTCTCACCCTCCTCTTCTCTCTCGCTTCGCCTCCCTCTCTCTCTCCTTCTCCCTCCCTCTGTCCATATCCGTAAAGCCCTCATCAGCTCATAGGCCATATTCTCCTCCTCGCCTTCCCAGCTCTCTCCCCCTCCCTCCCTCTCCTCTCCCTCCCTCTCTCTCCCTCTGTCCATATCTACTGTTTTAAAGCCCTCCGCTCATAATGCAAATATTCTCTCCCTTCCCTCATGCCCCAGCTCTCTCCTACCTCCCACACCCTCTCCTCCCTTTTCTTTTCTTTTCTCTCCTCACCCTCCTCCTCATCTCTCTTCACCTCCCTCCCTCCCTCCTCCATTGTCCATATCCACTGTTGTAAAGCCTCAGCTCATATGCATATTCTCTCCTCTCTCTCTCTGTTGGTGGGTCTCGTCCCTCCCTCTCCCTCTCTCTTCTCCGCCTCTCCTCATCCCTCTCCTCTCTCTCTCCCTCTCCCTCTCTCCTCTCTCCTCTCTCCCTTCATCTCCCTCTCCTCTCTCTCTCTCCTCCCTCTCCTCTCTCTCCTCTTTCTCTCTCTCCCTCTCTCTCCCCCCTCTCTCTCTCTCTTTCTCTCTCATCTCTCTCTCTCGTCTCTCCTCTTCTCTCTCTCCTCTCTCTCACCTCATCTCCCCCCTCTCATCCCGCCTCTCTCCCTCTCTCTCTCTCTCTCTCCCTCTCTCTCTCTCCCTCACCTCCCCCTCTCTCTCTCCTCTCATCTTCTCCCTCTCACCTAATCTCCTCCCTCTCTCCCTCCCTAATGGACTCTGCTGTTGTCCATCTATATCCACTGTAAAGCCCTCGGCTCGTATGCAGTATTCATAACGCGCTGCTGACCTTTCAGAGCTAAAAATCACCACGGAAACCGTACTTTTCATCCAATGAAATGCGAGGAACGCCCTGGATTCTCACTTGAAACAGCTTCTTAACATGGACATTTCTTCCAGCGCAGAAGAGGAAGGAAGAAGTCAAATCAAACAGAAATGGTGATGAATGAACCGCTATGAAATATGGAGAGCTGTTATCTCGATCTGAGGAGACGAGTGTAGAACAGAAAGCAGCTTCAGAGTGAATCTCAGTGTTTCCAGAGGTTTAGTTTCAGGCATGAATGACTGACTTTCATTTGAATTAACTAACGGATAGGAACTCTGGCTATGCAAAAATGAAAGTCTCAAAGGGTCCCTTGAAGGAACAAGCTTCTATATGTAAATAATCGATATCGCCAGGCTGTCTTTGAGACTAAGTCCTTCCACGTCTTCCCTTAGAGGCTAAAAACTCCTCCTTCCCACCGATTCATCTTCACTTGCTCACACACTTTCCTCTTCAACACACTCTAATTTGCTCTCATTAAAACATGAACCCGCCCTTTACGTCTCCCTCGTTTGCGCTTATTTGTCGCGCTTCATTTTTCCCCTGATCGTTCTTCGGGTGCCGTCAGGAATGTCGTAACTTCTCACACGTTGCAGCTTACTCGGCGCTCGTACCTGTAATTCAGCCTCGCAGAAGCAGGAGCTGAATAATTTAAGTGTTAAAATGCAAATGTTCCCGATGTGGCTGCAGTGGTGCCGTCTAGGAGAGAATACTGAAGGGTTAAGGCTTCCTCTGTGTTACACGACTCCATGCAAACATATTAAACACTTCCGCCTGACATAACTTTAGCTTAGCTATAGCTTTGACCATTTACAGTCGATTGCCGTGACCTCTGTGTAAGGATCCACAAACAGGTTATTCAAGGTCACAACGATTTTGGTTCGCATGAGAAAGAAGAATATGAAATATAGTCCTTTAAGTGTTCTGCTTGTTCGTGCTTTCTTATTTCTCCTTCCCTCGTCTGTGTTTCGCTTTCTGAGCATTTTCTTTTGCAGATTTTATGAAAATACTTTCGCTTTACATTCGATTGGCTGACTAGGCTATTCCTCCCTTGCAATAACTGCACGTCTTCCGTCAACAAGACACATTGAAAGTCCATATTTTGAAGATCAGATTTGACGATCAAATTAAAAAAGGATAATTGTTTACAGTCATGAGGATTTTGTTTGGAAGCAGTGCATATTGAGAGGTCCAAAATGCAGCCTTCTTTTTTGGGCACAAATACACTCGCGAGTCAGTCTTTGACCTCAAATATATTCCACACACACACACACATACCATGTATACATCACTTCAGGGGACATTACATTGACTTACATGCATTTCCTGGAGACCAAGTCTTCACCCTAAAATTAATGATGCCCCTTATGGGGACCTCCATTTTGTCCCCATAAGGGAGGCGAGTCCCCACACGTGAGTATGTAAACAGATTTAGGTCCCCACAAGTATAGTAATGCTAGGACACACACACACGCACACACACACACACACGCACACGCACACGGCTCACCTCACTCAGGTAGATGAAGTAAGAGCAGGAGGATCCGTCAACGCCATAGTTCCCGTAGCAGGAGTCAGAGCGCCACATGTCCTTCATCCACTGAAAAGAGCAAAAGCGAAGACGTTATCTAAAAGCATTTCCCTCCCAAATCACTCATCAGTCAAATCAACGGGCCCACTGAGAGTCAACAGCAGTCCAATGTATTTTATCAGCGGCTGTTCAGTAACTCCACTTTGCCACTCACAGTGACAGCCAAATCATTAGGAGCGTCTGTCGGCCTAATAATGGATGCAGACAGAAGTCCGGTTGATGCGGCGACTGTGGTGTGTGGGCAGGAAGTGATGCTGAGCGAATACACACAGTGGCATCCATCAATTTCTTCATTCTTTGTGGAATAGTCGGGGTGTTTTTGTGCCTCGGGGTCTTTACTTCACTCTGCTTCAATTTCTGTTATCAAACGGAAAGTCTTTGGTTTGAACATAAGAGACTATTTCCCCTTTCAAACCAAGTCATCCAGTGGAGCTGCTTCACGGCCAACAGAGCACGAGGGATGTTGAGCTTTCATGTGTGGAAATAATCAATGTGAAGAATTCTCGACGAAAGAACATGCATACTTAATAAATCCACCTAGAAAAACAAAAGGGGAGGAGCATATGGAGGAGGAACACATTTCCTCCCCTCTTCTGATTTGATCCCTGACAGACAGGTCCTAACAGCTATCCTGCTTCGTTCAGATGCTGGAGTTCATCATGCATGCTGACTTACAGTACCCTCAGGGAGGTGTACACCCAAAGCTGTACACACACACACACACACCTGGCAGATGGGTTTAAGTCGCTTGGATGGCGTTAAGGTTGTACTACATTAGATTAAACAACAACATCTTCAACATGAGAGAATGGATTTGTAAGATGTTGCTAACCAGACGTTAAAACGGCAAACTGTTTAGTGATGCTATAAGGTGTGTGTGTGTGTGTGTGTGTGTGTGTGTGTGTGTGTGTGTGTGTGTGTGTGTGTGTGTGTGTGTGTGTGGGTGTGGTGTGTGTCTTTGGCATCCCCATTTTGGCACCCAGTTGGAAATGCCTGGCAGTGCACGTGGAGGATTGGTAGTGGCTTGAAGCAGATGGTGTGTATGATAGGGCCCCATCAGGCTCCAGGGAGACAAACACACACATAGAATAAAACATTGGATTGAGAATCTCGTGTGGTGTGTGTGTGTGTGTGTGTGGTGTGTGTGTGTGTGTGTGTGTGTGTGTGTGTGTGTCCGTGTGTATGCGCCTGTGTCCGTGTGTGTTCGCCTGTGTCCGTGTGTGTTCGCCTGTGGGCTTGGCTAGGAACCGATTTCCCTGACGTTTAATATTCGTCGAATAAACTATAGATTTACTTGAGGTGTGTCAACAAAGTGTGGACCGTGTTTTCTGCTTATATAGGATAGAGGATGCTCCTTTTCCCCCGCTACCTTTATTTATATTAAATAAAAACAATTGCTGGTATGAGAACAGACACAGAGAGAGGTGGAGAGGCTGTTTGACTCACCGTGACCTTGCCCTCGCAGTGTGGGAAACCCTCCATAGGCGGCAGCTCGCACTTCTCCTGGGCTCCATTGAGGAGGTCTGGAGGGAGAAGGAAATCAATAAGGTTGAATCAATCACCGTCTACGGGATTGTGAGGCCCTCTCAAGTACGCACTGCCTTTTCCCAACGGAGGAACAGAAACCGCGTGTCTTTTGAAATATTGCACCGAGTAACGAAGCAAAAAGGAGATGAAAATACCGTATTTCAACTTCTCTTTCAAGTATCATCAGCTATAAAATAACGTCCAAGTATACAGAGTGGCAGCCTGCCAGAGTAACTTGTACACAAGCAGCAGAATCTGCCGTCCCCCTGGCCATGATGCGAGGTCATTTGGTCGATCAACGGTGTCCATGTCCTCATTCAGCCCAGTAGACACGCCGTTCAGATGACATCAGCTGTTTTCGTAAACGGTGATAGGGTCAGCAGTGCACGATGACTCTTCGTTTTAATTGGCGCAGCTGTGATTGAACAGTAGGAACTTCCTCACGCGTTTCCTCTTTTAATTGAGAGACAGACACGCCACAGGAGAGGAGAAAGAAACCCAATACGGGACTAAGTGACTTCCAACATGTGTATGTGGAAGTCCCTCTAATGCAGGGGTGTCAAACTCAAGGCCCGGGGGCCAAATCCGGCCCGCGACTTCATTTCATGTGGCCCGCAAGAGCTCTGAAATATGTTTATTATACGGTCACAGGCCGATTTACAGATGCACGATGTCCATAAACTACATGTCCCACAATGCATCTGACATTTGACTTTTTTTTTATTTGTCACTTTGTTTCCAGAATTTGGCTTTTCTTTTAAAATAATTTTGTGACATTCTCACTGAAGAGACTTGCACTTATTTGCCCTAGACTTCTTCTTTCAGACGTAGTTATCTATGAAGTTGTTACCATATCCGATAATAATCCAATGCAGAGGCAATAAAGTAATATAATACATTATTTTATATATATTAAATATTTATATATCAGGGTTCATACACTTTTTCACCAATGATTTTCAATTACTTCTCCATGACCTTTACCTAATTTTCAATGATCAAAATGACTCAGCGGTACCACTGAAAATGGTTTATTTTAACATGGAACAGGAAAATACGGTCTGCATATGAAACAGTGACCAAAGTCTTTTTTAAGTATTGATCATATATATTTGATTAATGTATCCATACCTGCGTACTAGTAACTTAAGGTATTAAAGGAATTGTAGTGGGGTAGAAGTCGAAAGTAGCAAAACATGTTCTGTACTAGGACATTTACTCGAGTCCTAGTAAAGGACTTGAGTAAATGTTGGATGGATGGAACAGGAAAATAAGGTCTGCATATGAAACATGTTGTGCCTCTCTAAAACAAATCAAATAGGCTTACTAGCTTCTACGCTAAAGCAACTAAAGTAAAGTAGTATGCCATGTTACATTTCATTACTATACGATACAGTAAGTATTATCATTATAGTAGTACTATTTTCGACTATAATATAAATTATATTTGATGCAACTTTAGTTACGTTTCCATAACATTTCCAGGGCCTGGAATTAGCTTTTTGAATTCCCATGACTTCTCCAGGTTTTTAATGACCGTAAGAAGAACCCTGATATATATATGTTTATATCGTCTTAAAGTTACAACCGGCCCTTTGAGTGCAGCCATAATGCTGATGTAGCCGTGATGAAATCGAGTTCGACACCCCTGTTCGAATGGCTACTGCATATTGGTTACACAAACACAACATCGTGCACTTGTAAGTGGCATGAAATGGTCTGAAACGGAAAGTATTCATGAGACGATATAAATGATCCAACAAAAGTAGTTAACCTCACTCATGTTGACACTTTATGTTCACGGGGTATTAGCGAATGTTGCATGCTGACACAGAAGATTATGGTAAGCATGTTCTCGTGTTGACAGATCAGACTCTTAGGAGTTGTTCTGCACTCTGTGGTTCCCCCGGAGTGACGGCTGCAGACTGTCCATTACGCTGCGGTCGGCCATGACTCAGCAAACTGCATCACCTTTGGCTCGGCAACTCATAACAGCAGGAAAGCACTGCAGGGGGAGTTACTCTGAGGGTGCCTGCGTGGCTTTCAGCATCCCAGGAAGCCAAATATCAGGATTAACATTCACGGCTCTTCCATATAAACACCTTTTTGATATCCCCATTCAGAGACGTTAACGTCATCGCCACTGACCTTTGCAGCCAGGGTATGAATACTGCATGAGGAGAGGGCGCGCGGTGAATAGATAAAAGCTCAAAGGCAAACTGATGTAATGAGTTAGTGGGTGGTGTGCTTTCTGAGGTGTGAGCTTTGTGCATGAAGCTAATCAGAGCGTCAAGCTTCTGTCTGAGTGAGTGGAGCTTCTTGTTCATGGACTTTTATTAATTCCTCGTGGGGAAATGGTTTCTCTGACCCATCCTAGTGTTAGGAGCAGCCATTTTGAACGGCGCCCGGGGAGCAGTGTGGGGAACGGTGCCTTGCTCAGGGACACCTCGGTAGCACTTGGTCTTGCCGGGACTTGAACTGGTGACCTTCCAGTTGCCAAGTCCCTATCGACTTCGCCACCACCACGATTTACAACGACAAGCCGCTGCGGTGAACAGATATTCTACCTCTCTATCCGCTAGATTAGTGTGGAAATGATTTGATCGCTTCAAAACAGATAATTAACTTAAAATAAGACAGCTGCTGAGGCGCTAGTTAGCGGATCTTACGCAGGGCAATGATCCAGGTCCAGACAAGATTCTCCATGTGTGCATTTTATTCCGATAACAAAGTACAACAAATAGGTTTCCTATATCCCTTCTCCTTAAGCCTTTCCTATGGCTTTCCTTTGTGTGGCTTGAAACACCCTGGTAAAAAACCGTTTGCCTACTCGTGCTCTGTCTCCCACCTCCACCTGTCTCCAATATATACAATTACACCAGGTGCTCGAATCACCCAGCGTCCAAAACATGCCTTCAAAATAAAAGCATAGAAACTACTTAGACGCTAACTAAGAATACATATAAATAAATGATAGTAATAAACACTATAAACAGCAAGAAAATAAATGTTAAACTATTAAATAATACAAAGAGATATATATATAGCTCCAACAGAGTACGAGAAGTTAAAATCTCACCAGGAAGTTGTCAGTTAAAGGGCGTGAAAATTGAGGTTTCATCTTAAAAAAATGTCAATGGCAGCTAGCCAAATATGAGGGTGTTTTTCAAATACTTGCAATTCTTAAAGTCACTTAGAGTCGGGAATTAAAAAGTGTCTATTTGTGCTCGGTTAGCGCCAATAAATGGTACCTTTAGTGCCCTTATGTCTTTTATCCCAGAAACCTGCAGGTCCGCTGCAACTCTGACTACTTTCAAATCCAGGCTGAAGACTTTTCTTTTTGTCGCTGCTTTTAATTGAACTGTTCACATCTTAAACTGCACTGTAACTTTTATCCATGTATTTTTTCTTTTAATGTTTATTTTATTAGCTTTTGTTTTTTAATGCTTAATGTCTTTCATCTTTTGTAAAGCACTTTGAATTGCCTTGTGTTGAAAAGTGCTATATAAATAGCCTTGCCTCGCCTCGCCTCGCCTCGCCTCGCCTTGCACTACAAAACAAAGCCGTTGTAATCTGTGTACGCCTCACCATAGATGAGCTGTTGCAGAATCAAATACCACTCTGCAACACCTTGACTTTTAAAGTTGGCAGGGACTTGTCTTCCTGTCAACGGAGTCACAAGATGAGTTATTGTTTCAGAGCTACAGGAGGCAAGCAGGTGGATTAAAGCTGGGTCACGTGACATCAGCTTCAGTGGGTTGATTTAATAATACATCAGTAATTCAAGCTTATAAGCTTAATAGTTTTGATATTATGACTTTCTAATCATGTGAATAATCCGGTCTGGTTATATTGATGCTATTTTCAACGAGGTATTTTCCATATCGAAGGACTGGGATCTTACGTATGACGCCGGTGCCTTTGTCCGATGCGTTCACAGTCAAATCTACGCAAACACTAGCACATTCAAATTGTGAATTATCCTGTTTTTATCGCCTTGATTTCCTGCACTGAAAGCCGCCTTCAAGTGTCCGTCTGACGCCGCATTCGAGAGCCACGAAGCACAGGCTTTTTATTTCATCCCTCCAGATGCCCAGTCATCCAGTCAGTCCTCCAAACAACGCCTGTCACTCATTCTGTCTCTCGGCCACAGAGTGCCAAACACCGACGGGCAAATCTCCTCCTCGCTTTCATCGAGTAGACGTTGCTGCCAAAGAGCCGCCTAAAAATAACTCCAACACGACAGAGGTGCCGATGAAACCAGGACTTCCACTTGAGAGACACTTAAGACAGAGTAATGCGTCTAATCACAAACTAATATTCAGTAAAACTTGGATTTAGCTTCATGTAGAAAGAAAAGGGACCAGACAACTAAATCCAATACGAAATAAATGCTTGTATTACTATTCAATTATTTGCTTGCTTCTCAATGATAAGCTGCTCAAAGCTGATGTTATCATGATTCCCTCTCTCATATCCATTTAAAATCAAATCATTTTACATTTGAACACATCATGGAAACGTTATAACTAACCTTCACCCTAACTTCCTTTTTACTGAATAAAGATTGAATGCATCTGCTGCCCGGATCACCCGACCACATCGCCCCCATTCTCACTCGGCTACACTGGCTTCCTGCACGCTACCGTATCGACCACAAAAACATTCTACTCGTATACAAAGCCCTCCATAATAACCTTGCCCCCATCTACATCGCGACCTCCTTCAGGAGTACACCCCCGCCCGCAGGACTTCTCACCGTCCCAAGCTCTCGCCTCAAATCCACGGGTGCTCGAGCTTTCAGACTCCCTGCCACGACACATCCGACAAAACCCACCTGTTCAAACTGGCATTTTCTTTATAATCTGTATAATCTTTTGTGTCCTTTTGTAGTCAATTTCCTGTCGTTTGTCTCGTCTCACCCCGGCTGATACTTCACTAACTCCACTGTTTTAATTGTTCCCTATATTGCCCCTATGCCCTGTAAGGTGTCCTTGGGTGTTTTAACATTTTAGCATTAACCGTGTACTGGAGACCCATCTGTTGTGAAACCGGAAGTCACATAACCGGTTAATCGAGGTAATCAAAGTCCTATTCAAACTCATGAAAGCGGTGCATTTTGCATTTCTCAGGCCAACAGGATACAAAGAGGTTTGACTGGAATGATGAAGTGATGATGAGTCAAGCACTAAGCCACACCACTGTTGTGCAAACGGTGTTGTTATAGAGGTCAAAGTACAAAGTGCAATCTAATGCAGGCACGGGAGAGGTTAACACGTGTGGCGTAAGAACACCACCCAGATGAACAATGACTTCAAGTGGCCCAAAATGTACTGTGCAGAAAACAGATGAGGCAGCGTCTCACAGCACTATTAGTTACTAGCGCGGCATCGGCCCTCTCATAACTGTTACATAACAAACAGTCATTTCACACACACTGTTTCCCCCGCGTGTGTCCAAGTCGATGAGGTAATGTGAAATTTGACAACTCCACAATTGGATGTTGGACATCTGGTTTATGTTATTCTCCCTCGCGCTTTCTCACCCTCCACCCCCGCCTCTCGGGCTCGTATCGATTCCATCCTCAGGCTCACTTCTCAAGAATACCGTCCTAAAGACAACGGGAAATCTGCCACGGCTCAGCTCCGACGGCGGCTTGGTCAGTGGATACCAAATAGGTGTGAAGCGCACTAAATCTTTTTGCCGTACGGGAGAAGGGCGAGGAGAGTTTCGTGACAAATTATTAAAGCGTTCTAGTACAAGTACACCTCGGCAGTGACGATTTAAAGGTGGTTCTGTGCTGCTGATAGAAGACCTGTGGCCTTTGATTCACTGGCTTCACATTTTAGATGCACGAAGAAGCATGGCAGTGTGTGTGTGTGTGTGTGTGTGTGAATCTCTGCAGCAGCTCATCAATTAGACATTAGGCAGGCTGACGGCTTATCGCGGATTATCAACAGCTGTGCAGGTGGAGAGAAGCTTGTATTAAAAACAAAAAAGTTCTACTTCTACTTCTACTTCGAGTTCAATCTGACATTTTGGAGCTTTCTTTACCAGAATGAACCATCCATGATAAATACAACCTGATAAATGTAAGGGCGCTGCTGCTAACAAAGCACTAACACTTACTAAAATGTAATAAAACTAAAGGCTCCTACTTACAATTTGTTTATATTTTGCCAACGTTAATTAGTATGCAGACTTAAGTATCAGCTCCTCCTGTTCTTCCTGTCCCCTTAAATGTAAAGACAACTGTTTGTGGATTACTTTGATACTGAAGAAAGGGAAAGTCAGTAGTTATATAACCCACACGAATACCTGAGGTAATCCCAAAGAAAGCCGTTATTGTCCCTTTGTGTTCATGCAGAACTTAAAATGCTAATAACTTCCTTGTCACTTAATCTAAAGTGAGTGGAGGGGGAAGATCGCCTGATGGAATGAGGAATGCGGTGGAAAGCACACATTCATCTTCAAACCGACAAACAATACACTGCACCATTCTGCTCTCAGCTTCTCTCTAACTACCGAGGCACGGGCGCCACACACACGCACCGGTCAGAGGGGCTTCCCAGAGTGAAAGGACGTGTTTGGAGCTGGTCAAAACACACATCTAGTTCAACACTGAAGTCCTTGAGGCAAAAAAACAACTTCCCCATGTAACCCCACTGTCCGTCCCACTTTGAGTTTCCTCCTTCTCGCTGGTCCTCGTCCGCGAGAGGAGCAGAGCGTCTCTTTTGTGCAATCTGATCGGCCGCTCCAAAAATATCCAAAGAGGACGGGACGAGGACAGCCAAAAATACAAGTTGATGAGGTCCAATCTTTGCACGGCTATGACTAACGTTCCACCGTCCATTTGGATAAACGGTGGGAGGGTGTGGGCACACTGCTCTCTGTTGCTGCGCCGAGAGGGGCTTTAGATGAGAATTGTCCACACCGTCGCGCCACATAGCAACGTTCCACTTCTTCTAAAAAGCACGTCCCCTGCCAGGCGTGTGCATGTCCTGCAAACGGCGAGTAAGTGCTTTAGTTTGACTCACATGTCACCAGAGAAGCAGCTTGCCACAGAGCTGCATAATGCAACAGCTAAATAATTATCTCGCTATCGGTTTTGAGTACAGCGTGCATCTGTGCATGACACTCTCGGCGCCAGACTGCATGCAGGGTTTGGATCATGCTTCTCTCTTGCCCTGGGACAATTTAGCTGAAGCTACAGGATGTGTGCCGTGTGCACATGTGTCAGAGTGTGCATGTGGATTCAAAGAAAGGCTTGGGGAAAAGGTTGATATTTGGAAGAAGGAGGCAGCGCAGATTATATTCCTGCAGGGCTGTGGCTTTAACCAGCACAACAACAATGCTGGCACGCAGGAAGAGGAGACGAAGCAGGAGAGAGGATGCCGAGGGAGATGGAGAGCAGCTCAGAGAGAGGAGCAGAAGAGACGGACACGATAATAGAAGGAGTAAGAATAGCAGATTTTCTTATTTCCTTTGCTTTGGCATCTCAATCTTTGGCACCCCACCATCGCTCCAGTGCAAAAACCCCTACTCTCCATGCCCGAAACACCCCCCTTTCCCCTGATTGGTGGAGGCTCTGCAAAACAGCCACAGATTGGAGCTTCGGAAGGAACAAAGAACTGGGGGAAAGTGGGGTGTCCCAGCCAGTGGTGCGTTAGCCCCAGATGTTCCTCACAGCCCCTCCCTCCTCAATCAACCTCAAGGGGGACAAGCCTGCCTGTGGGGAGAGGAGAGCAAAGAGTGTGTGTGTGTGTGTGTGTGTGTGTGCGCGTGCGCGGGGCTGTAGGCGTCTGGATAGATAGACGCGTGTTTTCCTGGAGTGGCTCCAACACGCAGATTCAAATTGATTAGACATGATTAGCAAAAGGCTTTCATTAAAGTCTTGTTGTGCTGCAGCCGCCACTCACCCGGTGTTTCAGTGGAACACACGTATTCAGTGCGCCGATAGACAAAGCAGACACCTTTAGAGAAGCCTTGAAAGACAGAAGGTAAATGAATCAGAGAGCCAGTGTTATTGACTTCCACCTCCGGACCAATCAGCCTTATTGAGTCACTTACTCTTGGGAAATAAATTACTTTCCAAAATTGATAAATGCCGTGGTGGGAGGCACTTTTAATTTGAAGAGTGCTCTTCTATTAGACTTCCCTTTGAACAGAGAACGGCAATAATGATTTAATACTTGAACGTCGCCATAGATGGGCGACTAATGTTGCTTCTAGGGCTGCAACTATTTCTTTCATTATCAGATTGGTTTCTCGATTTATTTATCATTCCAATGTCTTCAAATAATTCAAAATGTTCTTCCAGGTTGAAGCAGATGTGTTGTTTCATCAGTCCAAAACTAAGTCAGTTTAATATGATATAAAACAGAGAAAAGCAGGACAGGCTGCTGCTATGACCTAAAGCGAGTTTACCTTACTGTCTCCATGAGAATCAACAGCGCCTTCCAGTTACATTTTGTTTATATTAAGACTCTCGTGCCAACATTTGAGGAGGTTTGAGGGAATCATTGCTGCGTGTTACGTGCAGAAGTCGTGCAACATACCGTCACAAACCCCTAAGGACGCAGACTCCACTCAGGCAGGAAACCTAATGAAAGGAAAGCCGTCTCGCAGTCTGTTTACAACTCGGCTATAAGCAGATATTACGCACCAAGATCCAAGATCCAACCAAGCACATTTACACACTGGGGTTTATGCTGCTTGCAATTTCAGCATTGATTCTGTCTGCCATACCGAGCAGAGCTGAGACACGCCTCCACTTCAAAAGGTCTGTGAGACCCTGAGATTTGATGGCATGAAAACAGTACCGTACTTTTCGGACTGTAAAGCGCACCTGCATATGAGCCACAGCAGCAGCTAAATTGTCCGTCTGTCTTGCTCTCGTTCTGTCTCTCGGTTCCACTTTTACTTTGGCGCGCTACCTGTCTCACTCTTTTCCCGCCTCCAGCTTTTCCTGCTGGAGCGGACCGGTCATAGAGCCCATAGAGTTAAAGGTGGTTAATTGTACCTGTAAAATCCATAGATTTAGGAGGTTCCCTAGTGGCCGTTAGCTGTACAAACAAAATGGGGGAAAAAGTCGCGGCTTATAGTCCGGAAAGTACGGTAAGTGTTTATGGTCCGCATTAGCCATTCAATGCATTTAAATCCACGATAACCTCTTTATTCAGACTGGCTTTATTGTTATTTATGTTCACACTCATAATGAACGTACGGGAAATGTTGTCTAATAAATAACAGCCCCAGTGTTTACTGTTCATACGGTCAGGTGACCTCTAATGCAAATCAACCAGGGCTGATCATCAGGGAGAACATTTGAAAACAATCTCTAATTTCCGTCTGTAACTTTTTTTAATTGAACGTTGTTAGTTGCTGGCGGTCGAGAAACACCAAGGTGACAATACAATAACTCAAAGCTTTCCATTAAGACTGCAGGGTGTCAGGATTAATGCGAGTGTGAGAGTGTGGGAGTGTGTGTGGGAGTGTGTGAGAGTGTGAGAGAGTGTGTGAGAGTGTGTGAGAGAGTGTATGAGCGAGTGAGAAGTGTGTGAGAAAGTGTGAGAGAGTTGTGGAGAGTGTGAGATTGTGTGGGACGTGTAGAGCTTGGTGAGAGGGTTGAGTGTGTGTGAGAGGTGTGAGTGTGTGAGAGTGTGTGTGTGGGAGTGTGTGAGAGTGTGAGGGAGTGTGTGAGAGAGTGTGTGAGTGTGAGAGTGTGAGAGAGTGTGTGTGGGAGTGGACGGCTCAACTTATTCCCTCCGAGTCGGATTGCGTGTGTTTTATTATCGATCGATACTCAGAAAAGAAGTAAACCTCGGATAAAATAAGAGACCACCAGTTCTGCTCTCACTCCAAGAGGTGCTTTAAATGGTAATTGCTTAAATTACATTTTTCAGGTTTTGCTGGAAAAGTGAGTTTAACACCGAACTCGACCCAAGTCGGCGAAACAGAAGGACGTCATCTGAATCTGAAAGCGCATGGATGACCAACAACCATAACATTCACCTGTTTGCAACTTACACACGATGCATCACTTCATAGACTCAGGCACTACTTCTATTCTATTCTATTTACTTGTTGGAGCACCTAAGACTTTCATCGACATAACTACACGGTGTACGAACGACAATAAAAGCCTTCAAAAGATTGAGCCCTCAGGTGACCAGGACAGGTGTAAGCCCCAGCAGAGACCCTGTCCTCGTCTCTATCCTCTGTTGCCACGGAGACCTCGGATCTCATCTTTCACTATCGATATCTGAAAAGAGACAAAGCAGTGAAGATGCCCGGAGCTGAGAAAGCACGCGTCTCTCTCCGTGGAAGACAAAAGGGAATCGCGTCGCGAAAGACGGGAGGAAGCTACCAATCACCCAAAGGTCACCGAGGGACGTCGTCGGGAACTTTAAACAGTCGCGGGGATATATCGCCGAGGGAACAAAATGGGTGGGTCAGTCGGCTGTAAATCACCAACTGACCATTCATTACATAGTTCTCCACGTCTGGGTGTGTGTTGTGTGTGTGTGTTGTGGTGTATGTGTATGTGTATGTGTATGTGTAGTGTGTGTGTGTGTTGTGTGTGTGTGTGTGTGTGTGTATGTGTGTGTGGTGTGTGTGTGTGTGTGTGTGTGTGTGGTGTGTGTAGGGGGAGATTGCATTTCCAGCCCCCACATGAAACACTGCCGGGGAGGTTGATTTCCACATCAGCGAGACACGGCAAGACGAGGCGACACACGGCGCTTTTGGACCGAGTCCCATCAGCCTCCCGCTGAGCGGCAACGGAGACCAGATCGACTTGTTTGTGATCCGACAAGGAGCTTCTGTGGCGAAAAGCAACAAGGCCGAAACTCCTCAGAGCGCATCGCATAGTGGCAAATACACGATGTGTTGTGTTATGCTGTTCGTGCGGGACGCTTTGGCTGCTTTAAAATGCGCTCATGCCTGTATTGTATTGCATTGCAAAGACAATTTCACGGCGAACATATTGCAGTTTCACTTCAAGGCAATGCGAGAAGGCCACATTTTTGTGGGATGACTTACACAAGGAGGATACTGTGTCCTCAGTGTGCAGCCAGCTGTTGGATCGCAGCTGCGGCAGGAAGTGGAACGCTGGGTTCACAGTAGAAGGAAATGCTTTGACATCGACCGTCATGTATACAAGTTTTACTTTGATTAGAAATATGTACTAATCCAAGACTCAAAGCCGTGTAGGAAGACCAGACTATAATCTCTGTGCCATAGTGCTAGGATATTGAAGGCATGTTTCACCGCATTATTGGAACAATTGAGTTACGACAACTGCAGACATCGGCCGTCATGTATACAAGTTTTTCTTTGATTAGAAAAATCCAAGACTCAAAGCCGTGATATGATCCGAAATGTGAGATGTGTGATGTGCTGCAGCTCCATCTTGATAGAGGCCTCTCTGAAAGCCAGGCGTGTTCCCCTAACTGTCCAGATCCTTATCGGTGTAATTGCCTCGCAGTCGGGGAGGATTTGGCAGCCGCTCTGCGTGCCACCCACTCCGAGACGGCAGACTCAGGAGGGCCCTTCAGCTTCGATGCCAAGAGAGATGTCAAATCGACCTGCATTCGAATGTTGCCTCTCACGAGGAACACTGGGAGTTTTAAGAGGACACTGCCGGTGTGTTGTGGTCGCACACAGGTCCGGGTGCTATCTCTTCACGACCAAAGATCAAGAGTCCCGGCAACAATGTGATGTTGGAGTCTCATCTCAAGTGTTGACAATGGGCAGATTGGGACAAATTAGAGACGCAACAAAGTGTCGCATGTTTGTTTTATGTTTGTGTACTTATATCACGTTCATTTGCAATATTATTATTATTAAGCTCGATGCCAAGAGAGATGTTTGCTTTGGCAGCTCGGCCTGCATTCGAATGTTGTCTCTCAGGAGGAACACTGGGAGATTTAAGAGGACACTGCCGGTGTGTTGTGGTCGCACACAGGTCCGGGTACTATCTCTATCTCAAGTGTCCCGACAACGATGTGAGATTATTAGAGTCTCCGGTTTTAACCAGACTTGCACCGAAACTTCAGTACCGGTCCAGTACCGGTTCGGCGTACCGGTACGCAGCACTATGTGTATGTGTTTGTTTCATGTGTACCATTACCATCCACTCTCTGCTGTATAACATGTGCAATATCATTATCATTAATTATTATCTCCCTTATCTTACTTACTGGCAACATGTAAAAAGATATCTCACACCCGAAACTAGATAGACACGACACAAGATGTTGCACGCACTGTGAAAGGAAGTGGCACGGTGGTTTTAGTTAGCGGTTGGCTCTTGAAAGGAAAAGCGCTAAAACTCGGAGATAAAGACGTTTCCGAGTCATCACCAGAGTCCGCTGGCTGAAGGACTTGATTCTGATCACTTTCAAAGGACGCTGATATCTATGATTATCATTCAACTCGAGGGTAAAGGAGAGAAAGCTTCAAAGGCAGCTTCGACATTAGATAAAAGATAGCAGAGCAAGCAGCCGTCATTAATATTAGATCCATTTAAAATGTGACTTTGTTCAACGCGATCAGCCTGATCTCATTTTACGTGGAACGCCACCACATTCCTGCTGTTTGACGCTGCGGAAACAAGTCCAAGGATGTCAGAAAAACACCTCGCTGTCTCTTCTAGGCTCATCGTGTGAACGGAGGCCTTATTTGAATTATGTCTAGTTCTCTAAAGCAGTGGTTCTCACATTCAATAATGTTCCCCCTTTGAAACAAATATTCAGCCACGTGTCGTACCCCCTGATCAGCGCAACAACTATTTGTTAGGGGACAAAATGCCCCTATAAAGAGGGACAGTACAGCGCTGCACCATCAGAGTCTGAGTTATTAAAACAACAACAGTAACTGAGAAACACTTAAAGGCTACATTTCAAATGTTTACAATCCATCACTAAATTCATGGCAAACCAATTTTAACATCATGTGATAACACTGAGACGACATTAGCTGCATTGAACTGATCTTTTTAATAAGTTGTACTTAATGTAATGAAACATGGGCTTGAGCTTGACAGGGAGGCACCTGCAGCTATTACACTTACACACGTTTTGAAATATGTGTAACTCTAGTCAATTAATATAAAACCCACGCTGCTCAAACTTCCTTACTTTCCCTAAAATTGGTATTTATTTATTTTGGGGCGTGGGGAATGAAGAGAACAAAATATATGAGCATTTTTTGAGCATGGGATTTTGACCCCTCACATATGCTAATGCTATACTTTGCGGCCACACGCCGTTGCCAAGCAACCTTTGATAAGCAGGCAGTCATATCATTAGCTCATTAAGTCAGCTCTTCCGGATCACAGCTCCCCCGCTGTGACGGACCGTTGAGCGGAGTTAGACCTAACACACTTCGCTAGTTTATCTACTCTGGAACTAGCTATACTAGTTATAAATATATGTATTCTTTACTGTCGGGTCACTTATTACGGGTTCAGCGAGCTGCACGAGACTGACGGGCTGTCAGGAGAGGGAGAGGAAAAGAGAGCACCCCCATTTTATTATCCAGAGTTTCTGTAAACCTTTGAATGAAGTAGTTACTATTAGTAGTTTGTTTAAATGCATTACTTATGTTGTTTTTTTCATTAACATAAAAATAAATCTCACGTACCCCCTGCAGTACTTCAACGTACCCCTAGGGGTCCGCGTACCCCCTGCAGTACTGCAACGTACCCCTAGGGGTCCGCGTACCCCCTGCAGTACTGCAACGTACCCCTAGGGGTCCGCGTACCCCCTACAGTACTGCAACGTACCCCTAGGGGTCCGCGTACCCCCTGCAGTACTGCAACGTACCCCTAGGGGTCCGCGTACCCCCTGCAGTACTGCAACGTACCCCTAGGGGTCCGCGTACCCCTATTTGAGAACCACTGCTCTAAAGTGCCACGGTGCGATGCTGCCAGAGATTAGCTGGTCGTACGCCTCGGGAATGTCGTTCCTTTTGGAAAAACACGAGTGATTGAAAACAGCCTTAACTTTGATACATAACAGGGTTTCTCTGGAGGGGGAAACTGGATGAACTTGCCCGTACATGAGTCACAGTTCTTGCGAAAAATAACTTTATGAAGCCAAGTGACTCTTACTTTCTTGTTTTTAAAAGCAAACATGAAACACATACCTGCCACGTTAACTTTTTCTGAGTTAGTGGCGCTGGGTACGATGGTGCCGGTGCCGGTGCCGGTGGTCAGGTTGCTCCCCGTGCTGTTGTAGATGTTTTCCACCTTGGACTCCAGCTTCCCGAGCCTCAGCATGATGTTATCCAGCAGCACTGCAAGGGTCTTCTTCAAATCTGTAATACAGTAAGAATGGAATAAATCAAACCTGTCAAAGGCATGGAGTTATAGAAGATATATTCCATTACAGACTCCAACGTAAATGTGGTGTGAAAATCAAGTAGAAAATCTATTTGGCTGTCAAGAATAGGATCTTTAGCTTCGTCAAATCAACAGGAAGAAATGCCACTGCTACTGTGTGCAATGCCGCCTGATTCTTACATTGTACGCAGATTTTAAAATACTTATGTAAGCAGGCGACTATTGCAGTTAAGAAGCAGTCAGGCAAGAAAAGCTAGCGTTAGCAGCTACTTCTGCCCTGTTCCTCTCCACGTTAAAAAGCTTCCCTATCACTACAGTGAATACATGTGATGTATCCGCCTGGGGAACGTTGCTCTGCTGCAGTGTGGACTTATTATCTCGCACTACTACATGCCTTTCTCAGCCTGAGGACTATTTAAATGTGAAACTGGAGCCACTGCGACTTTGCATGTCTGTGCCAGGGGGCATTTATCTGCATAGCACACAGCTAACGGGCAGGAAGGACGCTGACCGGTAATGAGACGCAAAGGGCATACGTTTAAAATGCAAATCCATGGCTTTTTTCATGTCCGATTGCACAGCAGCAATTTCAAATTTAAAATGCGCTGCATACAGTTCAACAACACATAGTATGTCTGCAGCAGAGCGCTCCGTCATCATCATTACAGTGTATTATATCATCGGTTTTATAAGAGACCCAGAGTGCTTTCATGACACCGTGATAATTGAAGCTTGTCTATCGCATACGAGCGCCACATTTCCCCTCGCCGTGATGCATTGGACACGCCAGTTTTCATCACGTCAGAGAGATTGGCAAGGGCACATCGAGGCCTGGCACAACGAGGCGTCCCGATTCGTGCGAGGAGAAATGCCAGGGCATTTTTGTCTGATTTGGACGAGGAACGCAGAGCGGCGAGAGACCGGGAAGAATCCAAACGGAAAGCTTTTGGAGCGCCGGCATTGCCAAGCTATCGGTCTGAACATAATTAGAAAGAAGGGGTGAGCCCAGAGTTAATGCCCCCCTCTGTTTACCTCTGGCTCATAGGTCTTCAGGCTGAGCATCAGAGACGTTCGCCAGGCCTGTTTAATATCTGCGCTAATGCTTTACGATAGGAGTAAACAACTGGCTTTGTTTCTTTCTCGCAATTGGATTTACAATCAAGAGCAGCAGCGTGGAGAGATATAAGAACCTGAACGAGAGTAAACAACAAGATTTATATTCGATTGAAATGATCCAAGATTTGTTTTGTTGGGATTTCTGGGAATTCTGAATAAGGCAACGTTTTAGGAGATCCCGAGATAAGTCTACAAATTGTCCGTCTGATACAAGGGAAGTTTTACATTTGAGGAAAATAAAAACCTCCTGAATAACAAATAATCAAATTAGGAAAAAGTATTTGTCCTCCCATATTTATTTAGTTTTAGTTTATCCAACAGTCCCTCCATTTCACTACGGCTCAATTCTTTTGGGGGGGCTTTTATAAGGTGTTTACGGGGCGTTGTAATAAAAAAATTGGCTGATTTTGGTGGTGAAAAACGCCTGGTGCACCTGGAGTTAAAGGTCCCATGTCATGCTTTTCCGGTTATCACCCGTCCCCTTGTTGTTATGAAGGTTTTTATGCATGTAAACGTCTGCAGAGTCAAAACCCTCAAAGTACACCCTGTAGCGAGTAAAACTCTAACACAGAAAATATCTCCCCAAAACGCCTCGTTGGAGATACGTCACTGTCCATTTGATTCTTCCGGGTACGCATGATGTCAACCGTACCCGGGACGAAATGGACCAATCCGTGGAGCCGTTACGTTACGTCCACGGAGCCGTTACGTTAAGCCCCCGCTGATTGGTCCAAATTGACCAATCAGCGGACTTCCTCACACACTCAGTGCAGGCAGCTCTGCTGATCTCTCCTCCCTGGCTGCAGGCTGATAACAGACAGTTGGGATCGCGGCGAAATTCTCTCCGTAGGACCCATTCTCACAGCGTTCATCAACCTGTTTCTTACTCAATATCAAGCCACCCTTATTGTTTTTACTTCGGCTGTGACTTTGTGTGTGCTCAGGGTGAGTTTGGCTGTGTTTCGCTAAACAAGGAAACCACACCTCCACGGAGCTCAGCGCTATTCACAATGTCCCGACCAATCAGAGCACACTGTGTGGGGGCTGGAGCTACTGGAGCTACAACAAGCCGTTAAAGGCAGAGAGTGAAATTCAGTGAATACACGTAGTTTACAGAGATGCTGAGAAACCAATGTGAGTTTGGAAAATATCTATTCTAGTCGACCTCAACCATGGAACTATGATCAGTGGAAATGGCCGTGACACGGGACCTTTAACTTCTTAGTGTAAGTGTCCACATGTTCACAGGTTTTCCACTTATTAAAAGTGCGGTTTTGAGTCAGAGATGTTCATTAGCCAGTGTGCTAGAAAGGATGAATAATGCTGCCAGGTCACCAGATGAGTAATCGCACACATTTCTGCCCATCTCAATATTTCTTAACCCCCTTTGAAAACAAGTCCTGCAGCGATAACGACACGTTTGCTTTTAATAACGGTGTCATATAAGATAATAATCTGCCTGCGCCATGACCTGGGATTTCCCATTCAGCCCGTGATTGCATGGGAACGAAGGCTCAAGGCGTCCATCGGCGATTCCCATTATTCATTGTGTTACTTTGTTAACCCCGCCAGAGGTCCCGATATCTCATATCCGACGACGTCATGTGACGAAGAGCCTCGCACCCGGAGGGGATTATAGCGTACATATGATCCAACACCACACCCAGTGCTCGTGTCTTTCTGCCAAGTGGGCACACACACACACACACACACACACACCAAGATGAATCCGCAGTAGCTTCAGAGCGGTAACGAGACACAATGTCAGCAAGTGGCTCGTCACGCCCGGATGCTGGGCTTAGTTTCAGGCGGAGGGGAAAGGGAAAGATCGTATTCGTGTCAAGTGACGTCTGACTGTAAAGTGACGGCGCCTCAACGCAGGTTTAGCTACATGTCGACCGCTGGAAGAGATATCCAATCCACTTTAAAACCTTCAGACCAAAGTGCTGGACAGAGAGATAAGCTCACACAACATAATATACATACATTTAAAATACAAACACAAAACAAACCAGAATAAACGTAATAATTAAAAATAAATAACCGCCATATAATAAAAACTGAAAGCAACAATCTACTTGTTTCTGAATGCTGAGGAGAAGAGGTGGGTCAAAACATCAAATAGTGCTGTTGCGTGTTTTGGAATGTAAACACTTTTCCTTCCTTGTTTTAAAGCGAATAATTAACAGGTGAGCAGTGTCTGTTTTTAAATGAGTAAAAGTTTAATAAAGGAAATAAGGGGGCTTTAGAAAACAACCTTTCTCCTCGTGGGTTTTACGATGCTTGTCCTGCATGTTTTCCTATTGAATTCAGTTCTGATGACAAGCCCTCCATCACCTGGCCCCATCCTACCTGACTGACCTCCTCCACAGACTCCCACTCGCTGCCTCCGCTCTGCTGCTGCCAACCTCCTGCCCCTCCCCCACCCGGACCAAGTCCTGGGGCGACAGAGCCTTCTCCGTTGCTGCACCCACCCTCTGGAGCTCACTACCAATCCATCAGGGACTCTTCCTCCCTCACAGCATTCAAAACTTCACTCAAAACCCACCTGTTCAACACGGCATTCAACCACCCCCCCTATTTTCTGTTTTGTATTTCTTTGTTATCTATTTTTTATTGTTTTCTCTTGTCTTTTCTCTTCTTAATTCTCTGTCAAAGCGCATTTGAGTTTCATGAAAAGCGCTATAAAAGTCCCATTTATTATTATTATTATTATTATTATTATTGCATCACCTGTGCCTCTGGAGCCTTAACAACATATCTTTTGAACCCTGAGCCGAAGCCATCATTAGATATCATAAGATGAAATATGTTTAACACAAAAATGGAAATAAATGCCTGCTTAACATGTTTTAAAAGAGGCAGGTTGCCAGCTGCTCGGACACTGAGCAACGGCTGTGTTTCTAACAAGCCACGGGCAGAAGGCGTCCAGATTGTGAAGTCCTTTGAGGCAAATTGGTGGTCTGTATAAATATAAATACATTTGAATGCAATGAGACTGTGTGGGTCATTTATGGGCAGCACAGGAGGAAACTGTAAATGGTATCAGTGAGTTAGCTCCAAGCGTCCTGCTGCTTCCTGATCCAGTTAAGGACATGAAATGGATTTGGATGCGATGTCGGGCGCTGGTCAGCAGACGGTGAAAATCAATCCATCATAAAAGATAAAGCAACGTGGTCGGAAACTCTGGATCATGTTACAGAGAGAACTAGGGTTTTTTAATTAGGTATATTGATGATAATGATCTAGCTGTACGCACGTCTTCATCTTGAGGTGTAAATCTGACGAGTTACACATCACTAGCTGCTCCAAGTTTGATGTCCTTCAAAGCAGCACTTTGGGGTATTTGGTACCTCATAATGGGGCGGCTTTTTCCACATATTTCGACGTTAAATACGTTTTGCTGTGAAAAGTGTTGTTTTAACTTCATTGAGTTTCAAAAGAACATCGTGGAAAATTTCCCTGATCGTGCTAAAGATGTCTCTCGTCGTGTCCTACGTCAGGATAGGTCTTGATTTGTAACATTGAAAATAAACAGTTGTTTTCTACGTTGCTTCTTCTTCTCTGGGAGTGTTTCTAATCTCCCGGAGCTTCACTGTATCCTGTCGTTTCTCTGGGCATTAGAGAACAATCAATTCCAATCTCAGGTTTCTAATGAAGCTTCCCATCGAGCCATACGGGTCTATTAATGGCATGAATAACTTATTGATGGCTCTCCTGGACCCTTTGCTATTACAGTGTTATGCTCCGGTGCAGCTGCATCAGCGTTACATATTTCCCTGGGTATTGTTTTCTTCCAGTACAGGCGATGCTGTGCCTGCTCGGGAGGAAGACAAGTGGAACCAGTCGCTTAAATGTAAAGAACACGTAAAGAGAGGGGAAGCAAAACCAGCACTATATCATAACCGTTAAATATATATTGTATTATTACCTTATGAAGCTATGCAGTCATGCTATATCGAAATGTAGGTCTTTTTAAGATTATAAAATGTATTATGTCTTGTACCGGATTAGGCCTTGCTGCAAATTCTTAGTTATTTAGATAGTGGTGTAGTTATCGAATTAACTTTAACACTTTATGTATCTGTTATGGCTCAAACAGCATTCAGCAGCGTCCGCATCTACCAGATATATTGGGAATGTCTTCTCTATTAGAACCCTGTTTTCTATTTGTATTTTATTATATATATATATATATATATATATATATATGTTGGATTGTTGAAGGAGCTCAGGTCAGAAGAATTTCATTGCCATTTCTCCACTGTAGCTTATGTGCATATGACAATAAGACCTTTGAATTTTGATCTTGAATCTGTTAGCAGAGATGGCAAAAGTACACACGTCCTTTACTCAAGTAGAAGTACAGATACTCGTGTTTAAAAATACTCTGGTAAAGGTGAAAGTAAAGAGGGCTTTGAAATGTACTTCAGTAATTTGTGTTCAACATGTGAGAAGTAGAAAGTACAGGTATTTGAGTTCAAAATGTAAGAAGT
>RQJG01051980.1:0-2500 GCA_009756435.1 Chionodraco myersi
TATACAACCTGAACATCAGCAGGAGAGAACCTTTAAAGTAGAGACACTACACACTGAATTACACCTGAACATCAGCAGGAGATTACTCTTTAAAGTAGAGACACTACATACTGATATACACCTGAACATCAGCAGGAGAGCACTCTTTAAAGTAGAGACACTACATACTGATATACACCTGAACATCAGCAGAATTAGTCCTCTTTAAACTTGCCAGTTATTCAATTTCATATCGGAAGTGAAAGAGTCACGGTACAACAATATTCTTCTCTCTCTTCTCTCTCTTCTTCTCCTTCTTCTCTCTCTTCTTCTTCTCCTCTCAGATATACAGTAGCTCTACGCAGTAACCACAGCAGCATTAGATGCGTAGATGGTGTGGAGTTATGGCGGCACCCTAGGGGGCTTCCAGCCTCCGCTCTGCAACCTGAGAGGGTAGAAACCTCAGCTTCACATCGCTATGACAACGCTTTCTCACAGTGTGCGAATGCCAATGACACACACACACTCGGTCCCACACACATGCTGTTGTGAGCAGCACATGTCGAGCCTTGTAATATCTGAATATGGGTAAATGTGCGTGAGCTACACATATTCCTCCACGCACTAATTTTCATAATATTCGATAAGATGTAAGTCAATGGTTCACAAGTGGGGAAATTGTTTATGTTGCAGCAGTATGCTAAAAAATATATAAACATGGATACAGTAAATACAAATGAACAATAGGAAGATATAAATACAGGAATACATAATTATTCCCCGAGTTAACTGGAAAACATTTTTCACACAGCTTTAGCTCCATCCCCCAAATATTTCTGGCATTTCTTCTTCTTTGTTTTCGTTTTAAATCGCACTCCCGTGTCGTCATCGGGTCAAACGTTTGAACAGTGTGATCGGCAGCGCTTCACCCCACCGTTGCTCCTTCAGGCAGCCGGAAGGTAACTGATTTACAGCTGCCACCGCGGGGAACTTTCTCACACACACACACACACACACACACACACACACCCCCCTCAGGGCAGCCTCACAATAGCGCCTAAAAATAGAGATGCTAAAAAAGGGAGACAAGAGGAAGACGTGGGTGAAGGCCATGGACACACATACACACACACACACACACACCACACACACACACACACCACACCACACACACACACACACACACAGGCACACACACACACACACACACACACACACAACACAACACCACACACACACACACACACAGTCACGCAGAGATGCATTGATTGAACTTACATTTGATGACAGACCATTACAAACCTGTTGCAGGAGTGTTGTGTGTTGTGTGTTCATTACGTCCTGTGTGTGTGTGTGCTGTGTGTGTGTGTGTGTGTGTGTGTGTGTGGGGGTTATAGACATCCCCCTGTGCTAATGAGTGGGTGTGTATTGTTTTTTGGAATCGTGCAGACGGTGTTTACGAGGAGCTGCTGACGACACTCGGGTCCCGGTGCGTTCCTCCTGCAGGTTCTGAGCTCATTACCTCGATCCTATTTGCTTGACCATTTGCAGAGACTTGCGTGAGATTAACCGCCGGGGGAATATTTCGCATATGCGTGTCTGCGGGTCGTTAACATCTTGTTCTCGAGGAAAGTGTATTTCATGATTCAGGTTCTCCTTTTATTGAGTGTATTCTCTGCTGCCAAACCTTTTTAAACCATGCTTTTTTCAGATGTCATCCTTCATTAGACGCTTTACTCGTATGTTATCGTTATTGCACATTCTTAATTTATATATTTATATATGGTAAATACTTTTGTTCTATTGTATAGTATTGGACATTTTACCTTAACGTTGTTCCACATTCTTACTTGTGTTCGTATAGATACTTTTAATTCAATTTTATTATTTTAACTTCTTATGTTTATTTAAATATTTGCCATTTATTTGTGTCTTTTATTGGGCATTTTACTTTAAGATATGTTGACATAAATATATTTTATTTTTGCAAATCAACAATTAATCTTTATATACATACTTTTATTACATTTTCTATTTTGTATTTTATTGGATATTTAACTGTTTGTATACATGTATTGTCATAATACAATTGAAGGTATTCTGATCGGATATCCAGGCTGTGTTTGAATGCCCCGGGGATAAAGCTTGATACAGTTTGAAAACAATAGGGCTGTCTCGTGCAGGGAGTGTCCTTAAAGAAATGTGGTCTATTATCCACTCCTTCAGGCCCAGACTGACACCTGTGAACAAAGGGATCTGCCCTTTGTAGCCTAAAGGCAGTTATAAAGCGAAGGACTGAAAGCATGCTGACTGAAGCACATGACCACAGCTCTGAGAAACAGAGACTGGCAGACGAGGAGAGAGAGAGAGACTTTTAGGATTGTGCATTCCTCACATTCCTGCAGAGGATGGGAGGAAGGGAGGAAGGGTGTGTGTGTGTGTGTGTGGAGTCAGAGAAAGCCCTATCAAAGCGAGATTCTCCTGAGGTGTTTGTACAGCGATAAGAGTGACAACTACTGAG